>PVKV010011165.1:6302-72070 GCA_004027835.1 Alouatta palliata
ACATAGGAACACACATGGCAGTGTGATTTGCTGCCTTCCTCCCCATCACCTATATCTGGTATTTCTCCCCATGCTATCCCTCCCCAACTCCCCACCCCCTGCTGTCCCTCCCCTTTTTCCCCCCAACAGACCCCAGTGTGAGATGCTCCCCTCCCTGTGTCCATGTGTTCTCATTGTTCAACACCTGTCTATGAGTGAGTATTTTATCTATTACTTCAATTTGATCTTTTCATATTAACATACATATTTTAAATTATTATTTATATATTATTTTAATTAAAAAGACTCCATGTCACTAATCCTCAAAAAATACATAAAAACCACAATAAAATACCATCTCACACCAGTCAGAATGTCTATTATTAAAAAGTTAAAAATTAACAGATTCTGGCAAGGCTGTGAAAAAGAGAATGCTTATACATGGTTGGTGGAAATGTAAATTAGTTCAGCCACTGTGAAAAGTTGTTTAGAGACTTCTCAAAGAACTTAAAAACAGAACTACCACTCAACCTAGCAATCCCATTACTGAATAAATACAGGAAAAAAACAACCCATTCTATGAAAAAATACCCCCCCAAAAAAATCAATCCATTCTACAAAAAAAAAAACACTTGCACTTGCACTTGCATGTTCACATGGAATCATCCTAGGTTCCCATTAATAATGTATTAGATAAAGAAAATGTGGCATATATACACAGTGGAATACTATGCAGTCATTAAAAAATAACAAAAATTATGTCCCTTCAAGCAACATGGATGCAGCTGGAGGCCATTATCCCAAGTGTATTAATGCAGTAACAGAAAAGAAAATACCATATATTCTCACTTATAAGTGAGAACTAAACAATGGGTACTCAGGGACATAAAGATGGCAACAGTCAAAACTGGGAGCTTCTAGAGGAGACAGTAGGGGGGCAAGGTTAAGTCTTAATCTAATGATTTCTAGTAGAATTAAAAAGATGAGAGTAGAATGAGTTCTAAAAATGTATATTCACATAAAACTCAAAACCACTTCAAATGTTAAATTGTAGAACACTGTAACAACAAAATGCATTTTCATTCCAGAGCTATAAAAAATTATTTTTCATTCTGAGTTTTTCTTTATTAAATGTGAAATTTTTTAAATTGGTGCCTTCGTAATTTTTTTGCTGTATTTCTGAGATGCCATTAAATGAAGAGCATTTTAGTCTTTGTAGCTTGAATATATAAAATTCAATACTTTGTTCAATTGCTGCAGTAGTATAAGCAACTGGAATGAATGGAAGTAAACATTCATATTCTAATAACATGAATATTTATTTTAAATGGTGATATGTCAAAAAGCTACATGTTAGTCCATGTTTCAAAATTATCTTCAAAATATCCAAATTACTTCAGCATTCTGACTTCTAAATATTGTATTTAACTTATTCTAAAAGCATTGAAGATTATATGCATTGATAAATTTCAAAGAGTGGATACTGGAGACATTTGTATTTATTTGTCCTGGCTAACGTGGTAAAACACTTAGCAATTTGCCTTCCTTGTGTCTTTAATTATCAGAAAGTGTCAAATAATCATTGATAATTTATATGTGCCACCTGGAAATATCTCAATTCTTTTCGAAGAATTGTATGAAGCTGTTCAAATACTTTCATGGTAATTGAAATACTTGTATTAATTCTGATTAACAACTTAGAGTATCTTATATAAAATTGATGACACTATTAATTTGGTTTTTAGAAAGTTTTGGTACACAGACCAGCTACACTGACTATTCAGTTTCTTTACGCTGCTCAGAAGAGGCAAAAAAATAATCGGTTAATGTCCCTCCACATTTGTATAATTTAAGTATGGTTCAATGCAATCACTCCTAGAGTTTTAAGCAAATTTAGCTGAAGACTTAACTGTTTCTACTTTATGGGCCAAAGTAGAAAATTGTATTTTAAAACTATTATCAGTTTTGCCATAGGACAAACTGGTGAAATCACTCACAAATTAACCATTTGAAATTTGCCATATGGCCCAAAAATAGGTCAGATTCTTACCAGCTCCTTCAGTCTCTTTGCTTCTTATTCTCACTATTTTTGCTGATTAGGTTACAAATATTTAAAACAATGATTTAAAATTTTCCATCTTTATATTTCATTACCTTCGCGAAAACTTATGGTCTTTTGCCCTCTATTATCTGTCCCTTTGATTCAAAAATATACATATTCAAGTTGTCTGCCTTCAATCATGAAGACTGCGTGTTTGTCAGTATTCTGAGTAAAGACTGATATGTCATTTCTATTACATATTTTCCATCTGATACAGATTAAAAATGAATTGTAACATATGGCTAACCAATCTTAAATTTGACTTCCTGTGTCAAGTAAGAACTCCCTAAAGAGAAAAGAAAAAAAGTGTAGTCATGTTTTAAACAGTTTAACATAAAAACAGAACTATATTTTCTGGGAAAGTAGTTGTGAACCTCGCATAGATATTCAAACTTTCAATCACTTGAATTAAACTTAAATAGACAAAAATTTTCAATTTTGTCACAAAAATAAATTTAAAGTTTAGTAATTTACCAGACAATTTGAAAAATATTATAGTAATTAATATTTTCTATTCTCAGAATTTATTATTTATATTTCCTGAAGGAAAAAGAAAAATTGCATTAATTCATTTACATTGATTAATACTTTTTTCTGTCAAACAATCTTCATCAAAACAGACATGACATTTTCTGCATTAAGGAGAAGTAAAATTGATGTAAAATTTAAATCTTACAAGGATTAAGTCAATTGTTTTACTCTCAAATACATTTGAGTAAGTATTGCATATTTGAAAACTCTCTATAATTTAACTTTAAAGAGGAGCATATTTTATGCCTCTTTAGTACAGACAATTTCTGTTTTGCTAATTGGCTTTAATTTACTGCTAATTAGATGTTGGTGGAAAAGCTCTCATTTCTGGCAACTTCTAAAATCTAAAACTTTTACAACTTGTATTTAACAAGAAATGCTTTTTGAAAGATATTTTTATTATCCCTAATCATACTATAAAATTTGCTTTCATACAGAAATTTCATATATTCTAATAATGAAAAAGGGAGAACATTACTGCACAATTTTAGTACAGTGACTTAGTCTGTTCAGACTGCTATAACAATATACCATAAACAGGCAGCTCATAAACAATAGATATTTGCTTCTCACAGTTCTGAAAGGTGGGAAGTTCAAAATTAAGGTGCCAGCATATTAGGTATCTGGTAAGAACTTGCCTCCTTGCAGAAGCCACCGACAGTGCCTTCTTTCTGTGTCCTCACAAGTGGAAAAGGCAATCAAGCTCCCCTGGAACTATTTTACAATCCCAGTCATGAAGGCTTCATCTTTATGACTTAATCACCTCCCAAAATGCCCCACCTCTTAATACCATCAGCTTTGGGATTAGGATTTCAATAAATGAATTTTGGAGGAACACAAACATTCATGCCATAACATGCAGCAATAAAATAATTATCTGCTCCTAACAAATAATCGTAATACAGCTGAAATAACATAAAAATAATATTCTTAAAGTACTTGATTTCAATGATTGAATCCGTAAATAGCAAATTCTTTCTTGATAAATAATAAAACATTACCTTAGTACAACTTCTGCATACCAACCAATATAAAAATACTAAATAGTATACGAATTAAGTTTTACCCTACAAAGAAACCAGCATTCTGATAATTTATAAATGGACTTAACCATCCAGAAAACTTATAAAAAATTAAATAAAGTTAGCTTTAGAATTCTCATAAGAGTATTTCATCAGAACTGATTCACGATAGTGATCTTTCTGAAACAGCTCTTTCATGTTTAGTTACATTTCTAATGTATGAGTAAATTTTTAGTTTTAAATTTATTTTTGATCATACCTGTGTATTCGTCCATGGCTATTTATTTTAAAGATAATATTACTGTTCTGATTATATTCTTATTAAATGTGATATAGAATTGAAAATTTAGTCTCCTATAAACTCATATAATGTCAAAAATCAAGAGACTGTCATTTTTATTTTTGTAGCAGTTCTAGTGGAATTGAGGAAAAAAACTAATAATAATCTAGCACCATAATTATCTCAGTCAGTGAACCTGCATTTTCATTTTCTTCTTCCTATTCTACATTTCATTTTCTCTTCATCCTAAATAAAATAATTCTGTTTACTGATTAATGAGCTCAGCTAGCTGGCTGCATCAAATTTTGTTCAATTTTTCCATCATGAGTATATTTAAGTCTTGAATTTAAATTCGTATGTCACTTTTTCCAGAAATCTTTCATATCATTCCTGTTTTGGTCCATGGTAGAACTAATTATCCTTTGGCAATAGCTTTAAAAATCTTAACAAGCCTAAGATTTTTATATCAGAGATGGAAACCAAGTTCTCATAGTTTTCTATTGAGTTTTTCCACTAAATAAAAGAATGTGTATTATGTTCCAACAACAGTGATTAAAACTTATTAAAATTTTTAAATGATATGGTAAATTTTAAATTATTGACACTCTTAACCTAAATAGAAACAAATTTCAATGATGGGGAATCTATAAAAACAAGAGAAACAGTTACTGGCAAGATTTATACAAAGTATCTTTGTCTTATCTATTTTATGCAAACATGTCCAAAATCAAGTTTGGACTCTAGTGATTGTATTAAACTATTTTGTCTTCATGATTAATAGTTAAACATTACAAAAAGCATTTCTTTAAAAAATTATGTGACAGAATAACTTTGTGAGAGCTAACTGCATAGGCCACCATATAATTAAACCACCATGAGTTAATCACAAACTATAATAATATGCTTATTATTGTTGGAGGATGGAGAGTAGCAGAAATACCAAAGTGTACTCACACCACCAATTTTATAATAATCATCAAATAAATTTTCACAGGCTGATGGACACAAGAGAGTGTAGGCAATTTGTGGTAATTCATATAATGTAAAGTAATGATGTAGTTAGAAACCTCTTCACAATATAGGTATTAGTTTAGCATTAACACATCGCAAAATATTTAATCAGACAGAACTAGTTTGGGAGACAAAATGTCTGCTTACATTCACTGGGTATAATCAGGACAGCATTAATCTTAAATTAGAATTATGGACATGTGTGCAATATTTCGGCTCAAACTTAACAGCTATATTTTTTGTTTTTCTTTAAGTATAATCACTCATAATTTACATACTTCTCTCTATGTATCTAAATAAATGTTACAGAATTATATCTGAGACCTGTATTATTGTATTTTCATACTAAATGTATCACATTCATTTACTTTCATGTCTGCTCCCTTATATAGTCTTGGAATATAATGATCATAAAGACATAAAACTGAGTTTCACCTGCCTTTTAAAAAAGTTTTCTTAACATTGCAATGAAAATAGAGAAAATATTTAATGACTAATTCTTTGAAGCTGACACTTGAGGCATTTTTATAATGAAATTGCTATACCTTCCAGGAAAGTGTACTACATTTGTTTACTCTTGCTATGAAAAGCCTTGAGATAGGAAAAGGATAAAAACATGGCAATTCAAAAGCTCTTTCTTTTTGCTAACAGTTCTGACCAGCGAATTACCTGTCACATAACAATCTGAGGAATGTTTTTCCAGAAAAAAAAAAAACTATTTGAAAATAACAAAGTATGTTGAATGGATATGCAATTTTATGTACCAATTCATTCTGAAATTACAGTAACACCATCAAAACCTGTGTATGACTTCAGTACTTGCCTGACATGCTCTATGATTCAAAGTACTAACATTTGCCAAAATATGCAAGAATGACTTCTTCTGATGTCACTTTATACTGATGTAAGCTTTATATTTTTCCTTACTATCAAACATCTGTTAGACACAACGTCATTTAAAGTAGTAAGGAAAAGTGTTTCTCTACTCACAATACTAACACTAAATGTGGATTTTTCATACCAAGCAATTATCCAATTGTCTACAGTAACCAATTGAGTATCCTACTATTTAATTTAATTATAGCATTAACAAGCTAGCCTTAATGCAAACTCCACAGGCTAAGGGATCATTCTCACATGTCTCTCTCCACTTCCGACACCAGCCATAAGCATTTGGTGCCAAGGATACCTTTACTTGTTCAACTTGGCTATAATTAGGGGGTTCCCACAACTCTCTCAATTTCCATAATTTGCTTAATAGTCACAGAACTCAGGGGAACACTACCTACACTTACAATTTATTATAAAGCATATTATAAATGATACAAATAAACAGCCAGATGAAGAGGTACACAGAGCAAAGCCCAGCAGGGTTTGGAGCAGAGGAGCCTCTGTCCCTGTGAAATTAGAATGTCCTACCCTTTCAGCACATGTTTGTGTTCACCAGCTTAGAAGCTCTCCACACCCTGTAGTTTGTGGATTTTTATGCAAGTATTATCATGTAGGAATGGTGAATTATTAATTTACTGCCACCTTCTCTTCCCCTCCCAGAGCATGAGGGTGTGGGGCTGGAAATTCCAACCTTCTGATGACAGCTTGATCTTTCTGGTGACCAGTGCTTATCAAGAAGCTATTGAAGAGCCCACCAAGAGCCTCAGTACACTAAAAGACCCTCCTGTTACCCAGAAAATTTCAAGAGATTTAGAAGCTCTGTGTAGGATACTGCTATCAGTCCCCTCACTCAGGAAATAAGAGTTTTTAAAGCTCTGTGTTAGAAACCAGGAGGCAGAGACCAAATACATATTTATTTTTATATCATAGTTACTATATAAAACAATGTAGCAATATATCTCAAGAATTATTAGATAAATGTAAGCTGCATGAGGGCAAGAAATCTGTTTGGTTTATTGTTGTATCTCAGTGATTAACACTGTTCTTAACACAAAGTAGATACTCTATGTGTTAATTAAATATTTGCTGAAGAGATCAGGACTGAGAATTATGCTAAAATCTGTGAAAGTCAATTCAAATAGGATTTATTTGCTGTAATCATCTTTGCCAATATGTTCTATTACTTTGTAATTCTTTTTAACTTTCTACTCATATTTTTCTCCGAGATTTTTCTTCCAAATTCTGAAGTTGTAACTCTCGGGTTGTACAATGTATAGATTGAAGAGGTTTGTCATAGACAGCATTTATTATGTTGAGGTATGTTCCTTCTTTACCAAATTTTTGAGGGTTTTTACCATGAAGAGATGTTGAATTTTATTAAATTTTTAAAGCATCAATTGAAATAATCATATGATATTTGTCTTTTATTCTGTTGATATGATGTATCACATTGATTTGTCTGTGTATATTGAACCATCCTTGCATTCCTGGGAGAGATCCTACTTTGTCATGGTGAATGATACTGTTAATATATTGTTGAATTTGACCTGCTAGAATTTTGTTGAGGATTTTCATAACAATGTTCACCAGGGATTTAGACCTGTAGTTTTCTTTCTTTATGTGTCTTTGTTTTTGGCATCAGGGTAATACTGGCCTCATAGAAGGAGTTTGGAAGTATGCATTCTACCTCTATCTTTCAAATAGTTTCAGTAAGATTAATTTTTAGTTCTTCTTTAAATTTTTGCTAAAATTCAGCAGTGAAGCCATCAGGTCCCAGGCTTTTCTTTACTGGGAGATGTTTTATTACAGTTTTGACTCCATAATTTATTATCGATCTATTCAGATATTTTATTGCTTTGTGGTTCTATCTTGGTAGGTTGTATGTGTCTAGAAATTTATCAGTTTCTTCTAGATTTTCCAATATATTAGCATACAATTAATTGCTCATTGTAGTCTCTAATGATGCTTTGAATTTCTGTGGTACCAGTTATAATGTCTCCCTTTCATCTCTGATTTTATTTTTTGGAGGGAATTTTCTCTCTTTTTAATCTAACTTAAGATTTATCAATTTTATTTATCTTTTTAAACAACTAACTTTTTATTTTATTGATCTTTTGTGGGGTTTTTTATTTCAACTTCATTTATTTCTGGTTTTATTTTTACTATTTCCTTTCTTCTACTAATTTTGGGTTTGGTTTGCTCTTGCTTTTCTCATTCTTTATGATCCAACATTACGTTGTTTATCCAAATAGATAAATTTACTCTAATGCATACTTCAGTATGACAATTGCATTTTTAGCTCCAAAATTTTTTTGCTTGATTTAAAAAAATATTTAATCTCTTTGTTAAATTCATCTGATCAGATTCTGAATTCCTTCTCTGTGTTTTCTTGAATTTAGTTGAGCTTTCTCAAAACAGCTATTTTGAATTATTTGTCTGAAAGATCACAAATCTTGTCACTCCAGGATTAGTCGCTGGTGTTTTATGTTGTTCATTTGGTAAGGTCTATTTTCCTGGATGCTCTTAATATTTGTGAATGTTTGTTGATAACCTGGACATTGAAGAGTTAGGTGTATATTGTCATCTTTGCAGTCTAGACTTATTTGTACCCATCCTTCTTGGAAAGGCTGTGTTTAAAAGGAATTGTGTTTCGATCAAAATATTTGGTCACTGCAGCTGCATCTCCCTTGAGGGCACCCCAAGATCAATAAATATGTGGCTCTTGCAGATTAATAGAGGTACTGTCTTGGTGATCTTGGGTAAGATCTGAGGGGATTTACTGGATTAACATGGAAAGACTCTTGTTTTCTTCCCTTACTTTCTCTCAAAAAAGTCTTTCTCTCCATACTGAGCTGCTGGGAGCTGGGGAAGGGGTGACACAATACCCCTGTGGCCACCATCACTGGGACTGTGCTGAGTCAGACCTGAAGCCAGAACAGCACTCAGTCGGATCCAAGGCCCATGGCAATTACTGCCTCATTACTGCCAATGTTCACTCATGTCCCGCTGGCTCTTCCATCAGCATACAGTGAATCTAGCCAGGCTTGTGTCCTTCCCTTGAAGGTAATAAGCTCCTTCTGGCCCAGTGTGAGTCCAGAGATGCTGTCTGGGAGCCTAGGCCTAAAGTCAAGAACCTTGAGATTCGACCTAATGCTCTATTCTACTGTGACTGAGCCAGCACCCATGCTATAAGACAAAGTCCTTCCCACTCCTCTCTCTCCTTTCCTCAAGCAGAAGAAATCTCTGTCCATGGCCACCACTACCACAGGCTTGCAGTGAGTACTTTCTGGCTACCATCAATGTTCACTCAAGTTCCAAACACTCTTCAGTAAGCTAATGGCAAATACTTCCATGCTTGGGTCTCTTTCTTCAGTAAGCTTGTCGCAAAAACTTCCATGCCTGTTCTACCATCTATTACAGGGTGGGTCCAGAAATGCCCATAAATAAGCCAAGTCACTGTGGCTGATCTGGTACCCAAGCTGTGGGACAAAGTCCCCTTTACTCTTCCTTTCCCTTACCTCAAGCATAAGGAGTCTCTCCACATGGCCACTACAGTTGGAAATGTGCTGGGTCACACCTTAAACCAGTAAAGCACTGAATCTCACTCAAGCCCCATGGCAACACTAATGTTTATTCAAGGCACAAAGTCTCTTTAGTCAACAGGTGATGGGTCATACCAGAACGAGTCTTTACTTTCAAGGCTTCCTTTCTGGCCCAGAGTGTGTCTAGAATTGTCATGTGAGAGGTAAGGCTTGAAATGAGGACCTCAGGACTCTGCTTGGTGCCCTATTCTACTGTGGCTGAGCTGCTATCCAAGTTGCAAGACAAAGTTCTATTTACTCTTCTCCTCCCCTTCTCAAGCAAGGAAAGAGTTTCCCTAGGAGCTGCAAGCTCCACAGCCTGGGGTTGGTGGAGGGATGACACAAGCACTCTCTTGGTTGCCCCCACTGGAGGCTCACTATGTCATATGTACTCCAAATCCACTGGCTTTTAGCCCAGAAGAGCACCAGAATTTGCCCGGGAATCATAGTCCTTGTAATCTAGATTGCCTTTCAAGTTTATTTAGGACCCCAGGGCATTTTAGCCTGTGGCAGTATTGCTAGCTGGAACTCAGGTTGTGATCACTGGGATGAACATTTCCTTTCTGGCTGAAGATGGTCTGCATGCTCCTTGTATGGGTGCCAGGTGAATTCAGTACAGTGCTGCTTTTGACCATGACAGGAAGCACTGAGTTCCAATGGAAAGTCCCATAATCACTGGGTTCTGCCTCCTCTAAGTGCATAGATTCTCCCTTAATAACATGCAGCCACTGCCAGAAAATGGAGGATGGATGGGGTTGCCAGTTCAGGGCTGCCTTTCTTTTTTTTGTTTCTTTTCAGACGGAGTCTTTCTCTTTTGCCCAGGCTGGAGTGCAGTGGCGCAATCTCAGCTCACCATAACCTCCACTGCCCAAGTTCTAGCCATTCTCCTGCCTCAGCTTTCTGAGTAGCTGAGATTACAAGCATGTGCCACCATGCCTGGCTAATTTTGTATTTTTAATAGAGATGGGGTTTCTCCATGTTGGTCAGGCTGGTCTCAAACTCCCGACGTCAGGTGACCCATCTGCCTTAGCCTCCCAAAGTGCTGGGATTACAGGTGTGAGCCACTGCCCCAGCTGCCTTTCCTATTTTCTTCAGTACCCCTTTTCTTGATATGATGTTAGAACCAGTTGCTATGATCATTAACATGATTTTTGGTTCTTATGAAGGTGATTTTTGCAATTTAGTCGTTCCATTGGGTGTTCCAGTGCCAGGGGAGGGCAGCAGGTTGAGCATTGTGGGAGAGTTTTTTCAGCTGTCTTGCTCTGTCTCCCCCTCCCTTAACCCACTTCTTAAAAATATATATAAATGTAAATGAGGTTCTGCTATGTTGGCCAGGCTGCTCTCAACCTCTTGGCCTCAAGCAGTCCACCCACTTCAGCCTCCCCAAATGCTGGGATTACATATGTGAGTCACTGCACCTGGCCTGCCCACTTTGTAATAGGATT
This sequence comes from Alouatta palliata, assembly GCA_004027835.1. Classification (NCBI taxonomy): domain Eukaryota; kingdom Metazoa; phylum Chordata; class Mammalia; order Primates; family Atelidae; genus Alouatta; species Alouatta palliata. The sequence continues at coordinate 17,144 of PVKV010011165.1, forward strand.
GTATAGTTTTTTGCTGTTGTTTGAGTTCTTTGTATATTTTGGATATTAGTCCTTTGTTGAATGGATAGTTTGCAAATATTTTTTCTCATTCACCAGGTTGTCTTTTCACGTTGTTGACTGTTTTCTTTGCTAAACAGAAGACTTCTAGTTTAATATGCTCTCATTTTTCTTCTAGTCTTCTTGTTGTCTATAACTTTGAGGTCTTTGCCATAAAATCTTTAGTACACTAATGATCTGAAGCACTTTTCCTGTGAATTCTTCTAGTGGTTTCATAGTTTTGAGTTTTACTTTTAAGAGTTTCTTAATTCATTTTTAGATAACTTGTTGAAAGATAGTGGTAGAGTTTTAATTTTTCATATATGGATATCCAGTTTTCCCAGCATGATTTATTGATTAGAGTGTCCATTCTCTGATATATGTTATTGACACCTTTGTCAAAAATCAGTTGGTTGTAAACACATTATTTGAGGTTCTCCATTCTGTTTTATTGGTCTATGTATCTGTTTTTTGTTTTGTTTTGTTTTGTTTTGTTTTTTTCCAATACGATTCTGTTTTCATTATTATAGCTCTGTAGTACATTTTGAACTCAGGTAATGTGATGACTCCAGCTTTGTTCTTTGTGCTCAAGATTGCTTATTGCTTTAGCTATTTGGGTCTTTTGTGGTTTCATACAAATTTGCTAATTCTTTTCTCCTATTTCTATGAAGAATGACATTGGTATTTTGATAAATATTGCATGGAATCTGTAGATTGGTTTGGGTTGTATTATTACTGTAGCAATATTAATTATTAACAATGAGCACTGAGATGTCTTTCCATTTATTTGTGTGATCCTCAATTTCTCTCATCAGCATTTTGTAATATTCTTTGTAGAGGTCTTCCACCTCCTTGTTCAAATTTATTCCTAGACATTTTAGTTTTTTTTTAGCTATCACAAATAAGACTGCATTTTAAATTTCTTCTTTAGCTAGTTCATTGTTGGTGTATAGAAAGCTATTAATTTTGTATATTTATTTGATGTTCTGAAAATTTACTGACTTTGTTCATCAGTTCTATAATTTTTTAAATAGAATCTTTAAGTTTTTCTATTTATAAGGTCCTATCATCTGCAGAAAGAGAATATTTGATGCCCTTTTTTAATAACTTGTATGTCTTTTGTTTCTTTCTTTTGCCTGTTTGTGATGGCTAGAACTTCTAGCACTACATTAAATAGGAGTGGTCAAAGTAGGCATCCTTGTCTTGATTCATTTCTCAGCTTTCAGCTTTTCCCCATTCAGTATAATGGTCTCTGTGGGTTTGGCATATATTTCCTTTATTCTGTTAAGGTATGTTCCTTCTATGACTCATTTGTTCAGAATTTTTATCATGAAGGGATGTTGAATTGTATCAAATGCTTTTTCTACATCTGTTGTGATGCTGACATGTTTTTTGTCCTTCATACTGTTTATGTAAGGTATCATATAAATTAATCTGTGTATATATTAGTTTATTTTTCATTGCTATAAAGGAATATCTGAGGCTGGGTAATTTATAAAGAAAAGGGTTATATGGCTAATAGTTCTGCAGTCTGTACAAGAAGCATAGCACAGAAATCTGCTTGGATTGATGCCAATAGAGCAAATATTCACTCATTACCACAAGAAAGCCATCAAGGCATTAATGAGGGATGCACCCCCATGAGAGCTCCCACTGGACCCCAACTCTGAAATTGAGAATCAAATTTCAGTATGAGATTTAGAGGTGACAAACATTCAAACTAGATCAGCATATGCTGAACTATTTTTGCAGCCCTAGAATAAATCTCAATCATCCTGCATTATATTTTGATGTGTTTTTGGATTTAACTTGCTAGTAATTTTTTGAGGATTTATTTATTTATTTATTTATTTTTGTCAGTGTTCATCAAGTATATTGACCAGTAGTTTTCTTTGTTTGTTTGTTTTCTTATGTGGTTTTGGTATTGGGGTAGTATTGTCCTTGTAGAATGATTTAGAAACAATAACCTGTGCTTCAATTATTCATAATAGTTTGAGAAGGATTGGTGTCAGTTCTTTAAAGTTTGGTAGAATTCAGAATTTAGCAGTAAAGCCATACAGTCCTGAACATTCTCTCCACTTTAGGAGAGTTTTTATAACAACTTCAAACTTGTTACTTGTTACTGGTCTGTTCAGGTTGTCTACTTGTTTCCGTTTCAATCATGTTAGGTTGCCTATGTTGAGGAATTTTTCCATTTCCTCTAGTTTTTCCAGATAATTAACATATAGTTGTTCAGAGCAGTTTCTGGTGTTCTTTTACATTTCTGTGCAATCATTTGTAATGTCTCCCTCTTCATTTATGATTTTGTTTAAGTTAGTTTTTTTTTTCTTGGTTTATTTAGCTAGTAATTTATCCATTTTGTATATTTTTGAAAATTCCAACTTGTTTTGTTGATCCTTTGTATTGTTTTTTTAGTCACAATTTCCTTTAGTTCTCTTCTGATCCTTAAGGTTTTTATTCTACGTTTCGTTTGTTTTCTAGTTCTTATGGTGCATCATGAGGTTGTTTATTTGAAACCATTCTACTTTCATATGTAGGCATTCATTGCTATAAAATTCCCTCAGCACATCTTTTGCTGTATTTTATACATTTGTATATGTTTTGTTTCCATTTTCACTTGCTGAAAAAACAAATTTTATTTTTAACTTTGTTAGTGATCCATTGGTATTTCAGGAGCATATTGTTTTATTTCCATGTATTTGCAGAGTTTCCAGAGTTTCCCAAGTTTTCTTTATATTGACTTGATTTCCACATTCCATTGTAGGCTAAGAATATACTTGATATAATTTTGGTTTTTCAAAAATTGCTGAGCACACATATGGTCTATCTTGAAGAATGTTCCATGTACTGATGAGAAGGATATGTATTCTGCAGTTGTTGAACACAACGTTCTGTAAATGTCTGTTCAATCCATTTGGACTAAAGTACAGTTTATAGCCAATATTTCTTTGTTAATTTTCCATGTAGATCATCTGTCTAATGCTGAGAGTGTGGTGTTAAAATCTCAAACCTTTTTTTTTTTTTTAATTAGGGTCTATTTCCTTTTAAATCGAATGATATTTGTGGCTTGGTACAGTGGTTCACACCTGTAATTCCAGCACTTTGGGAGGCTGAGGTGGGTGGATCACAAGATCAGGAGATTGAGACCATCTTGGCCAACATGGTGAAACCCCATCTCTACTAAAAATACAAAAATTAGTTGGATGTGGTGGTGCATGCTTGAATCCAATCTACTTGAGAGGCTGAGGCAGGAAAATCCATTGGACCCAGGAGGTGGAGGTGGAGGTGAGCCCAGATTGTGCCACTGCACTCCAGCCTGGTGATAGAGCAAGACTTCACCTCTCAAAAAAAATCAATTAATATTTGTTTAATATATCTGGGTGTTTCATAGTGTAGGGTGTATATGTATATTTAGAATTGTTATATCCTCTTCCTGAATTGATCCCTTTATCATTGTATAATGACCTTTGCCTCTTTTTACTGTTGCTAACTTCAAGTTTTATCTAATTACAGGCATTGCTGCTCATTTTTGGTTTCCATTTGTGTGTAGTATTTGTTTTCATCCCTTAAATTTTCATCTATCTGTAAACACATATACACTTTACAGGTAAAGTCGGTTTCTTGTAAGCAACATATATTTGGGCAAATTTTTAAACATACTTATCCAGACTGTCTACTTTAAATAGCTAAATTAATCCATTTAAATTCAAGATTATTAGTGATAGGTGAGGATTTATATCTGTCATTTTGTTCATTGTTTTCTCATTGTTTTATATATCCTTTACAGTTTTCTTCCTGGTCGATTGTTTATTATTGTAGTTTGGTGGTTTTCTGTAGTGGTAACATTTCACTACCTTTTTTTTTTTTTTTTTCTCATTTGTGTGTCTATTCTACCTGTTTTAACACTAAGATTCATACATTGGTGTGTTTTCATTATGGTATATATTTTCCTTTCACTTCCTGTTGTAGAAATCCCTTAAGCCTTTCTTGTTGGTAGATCTACTGATGATTAATTCTCTCAGTTTTTGCTACTCTGGGAAAGATTTTATTTCTCCTTCATTTTTGAAGGACAGCTTTGATGAATATAATATTCTTGGCTGACATTTCTTTTCTTTCTGCCCTTTGAACATATTAGCCCATTTCATCCTAGCCTTAAGGTTTCTCCTGAGAAACTTGTTAGTCTGATGGGATTTTCTTTATGCATCTTGATGGTTTTCTCTTGCAGTTTTAGAACTTTATCTTTGTATTTGACTTTTGGATATTTAACTGTAATGTTTCTCAGAACTTCTGATGTTGAATCTAATTGAGAATATTAATGTTTCTCTACCTTGATTTCTATATATCTTGCAAGACATGAACAAATCTTAGCTATTATTTTGTTAAATAGGTTTTTGTAACTTTTTCCAGCTCTTCTTCTTTCAGAACACTCAAAATCTTAATATGTGTTCACATTTTTGTGCCCCATATGTCCCATAGTCTTTCTTTATTGCTTGTTTATCCTTTATTTTTTATCTTTTTCTTTCGTGGGAGGCAAGGAATTGACTGGGTTATTCAAAGGAACAATTCTCAAGATTAGAAATTCTTTCTTCTGCTTGATCTAGACTATTGTTAAAGATCTCAGTTGTATTTTTTATTTCATTCACTAAATTCTTCACTTTCAGAATTTCTGTTTAGTTCTTCTTTATGGTATCTATCTGTTAATTTCTCATTTCTATCCTGATGTGTTTTTCTGATGTCTTTGTATTGTTTGTGTGCATGTGTGTGTGTGTGTGTGTGTGTGTGTTCTCTTGTATCTCACTGAACTTCTTTGGTCACATTATTTTTAATTATTTCACAGACTTTTCATAGATTTGGGGTTTTCTGGCAATCTATTGGTGGATAATGATTGTTTCCTTTGGAGGTATATATATTTTTTTCTTTTTCATATTTCTTGTGTCCTTACATTGATACCTGATGTAATAGTAACTTCTTTCAATTTTTTGGATTGGTTTTCACATGAAAATACTTTTTCCTTTAATTGTATCTATGAGTTTGTTGGATAGGACATTTTTCTTCAGCTTTAATCAGCGTTGATGGTGTCTGAGTACACTCTGATGGAGCCTGGGTTCTCAAAATGACACCATGCCGCAGCTACTTAGGTCTTAAAGGTGTTTGAGCACGAGTTTTCTCTTTGCAACAATTCCATTATGCAGATTCCAGGCAGCAAGCACCCTGAAACAGTATCAGGGCCTAGGATGGCCAAGGGATTCTCTGATGGCTAGGATTGCAAAAGTCTGCAGTGAAAATGTGAACCACTCAGGATTTCTCGCTTACCTTTCTCCCACACGAGAGAGCCTCTTCTAACTCCCAGCTGATCCTCGCCAGGCTGGCTCCCTTGCTTAGTTCTCTGGACTAACTGCCTTGTTTCTCTGTCCTTCCATGCCTTAGATATTCCTCGTCATTTCCCTGCTGAATGGTCTTTCTTAGATGCACCATTTCACCTGTGATTATCTACTTGTTGTTTTGTTTGCTTTTTGCTGACTGTCAAGTGCCTCTGGTCAGCCATCTAGAAGGACTCTTCCCATAAGAATTTATGTTTCTGTAAGCAGTTTTAATGACTCTTTGCACGGAAATTCATGAAAAGGAATGTGTGTTATTCATTTTGAAAACCAAGTAAACTGTTATTTATGCAAAGACAATTATCAAGAATTAGGAAAAAACACTCCATGTTGTTACTTTAGAAATAACAAAGGAGGAAAACTGCTTCATTTGACACTTACGCACTTACATGTTTCTAAAATTGGATTACCAACTATATTTACTTAACTGTGCACTTCTTATAACAAGTACTTTATGTTAGTTAATCATGTAATCTTTAACTATTACAAAGTGTTAATATTGGTCAAACACTGAACAGGTCAGTATGAAAAGTAAAAGTATTTAATAGAAGCAGAGACTGAGTTGTAGTGATGAATTAAATCTCTTTATTAAAAGAATACACCTGAAATAATCTCCAGACTGTAATTATAACTTAAGTACTAAAATATTTTAAAAGCCAAGTTTTAAACCTATGAGATTATACTGTAAGAAGAATAGTGTCTCTTCACACTAGCTGCTAGGTTGATCCTGCATTTCTAATAGCACACAATAAATGCTCATTTTCAGCTGTGGTTGGTAGAGAAATGATTTATCTCCCAGGTACTTTATTTTTCTTTAACCATATTTCCCATTCTCCATAAATCTTTACATTTTCATTAAAATTTAATGAATCAAAGATGGATTCATCCACTAGATCAAAGATGATTTATCATGGATATGATTTAACATCATTTTGAAGTTTTCTGTTTTCAGGAAATTGATGTAACACTTTTAATTTAGTTATACTGGATGGGAAGAATTTAAAAATACAGTTTAGTTCTCAAAAATGTCTAGTGGCCTCTGCCAGTCACAGTGGCTCACACCGGTAATCCCAGCACTTTGAAAGGCCAAGGCAGGCAGATCACAAGGTCAAGAGATTGAGACCATCCTGGCCAACATAGTGAAACCCCAGCTCTACTAAAAATATAAAAATTAGCTGGGTGTGGTGGCACACACCTATAGTACCAGCTACTCGGGAGGCTGAGTCAGGAGAATCGCTTGAATCTGGGAGGCGGAGGTTGGAGTGAGCCAAGATCACGCCACTGCTCTCCAGTGTGGTGACAGAGTGAGACTCCGTCTAAAAAAAAAAAAATTAATTCTACTGACCTCAATGGAATTAAACAACTAGAAAAAGATAGAATTGTTAACATTTACTGTATTTAATACTGTGATTCCTCTATGGTTAACTACATGTAGAATAATAAAACTTATCTCTCAGTATACAAAATAAAATGAAATAAACATTTAAATCTGAGACCTGAAACTACTAAAAAAATTGGGAAATTGCTGCAGGGATTTGGTCTTAGCAAAGACTTTTTGTGTAAAATCTCAAAAGCACAAGCAACTGATGCCAAAATAGACAATTTAGATTGCATCAAGCTAAAAAGCTTCTGCACAGCCAAGGAGCCAGAGAGACAAGCCACAGAATGGAAGAAAATATGTGCAAACTATCCATTTGACAAGGTATTAGTAACTAGAATATAAGAAGCTCAAACAACTGAAGAGCAAAAAATATATAATCTAATAAAAAATGGGCAAAAGCTCTAAACAGACATTTCTCAAATGATGACATACAAATGGTCAATAAGTATATGAAAAAAATGCTCAGTATCACTAATCATCAGGGAAATGCAAATCAAAACTGCAATAAGGTATTATCTTACCCCAGTTAAAATGGCTTTTATGAGAAAGACAGGCAGTAATTGATACTGATAAGTATGCAGCAAAAAAGGAACCCTTGTACACTTTTGGTGGGAATGTGAATTAGTACAACCACTATTACAACCTCCAGTATGACAGTTCCTCATAAAGCTAAAAATTGAACTCCAATATGGTCCAGGAATTCCATTACTGGGCATATATGCAAAAGAAAGGAAATGAATATTTTGAAGAGATATCAGCACTCCAATGATTACTGCAGCACTATTCACAATAGCCAAAATATGTAATCAACTTAAGGGCCCATCAGTGAATGAATGGACAAAGAAAATGTGGTATATGTACACAATGAAATATTATTGAGCCATGAAAAACAATGAGATCCTTTCATTTGCAGCAACATGGATAGAATTGGAGGTCATTAAGTGAAATAAGCCAAGTACAAAATGGTATATATCTCATCTTCTCACTCATATATGAGAGCTAAAAAAAAAATGAACTCTCAAGAAAAAGTAGAGTAGATTGCTGGTTACCAGAGGCTGAGAAGGGGAGGTGGGAGAGGAGATAAAGAGAAACTGATTAATGGATATATATACACAGTTTAATAGAAGAAATAATGAGATATAGTGTTAGACAGTAGGGTGACTATAGTTTATAATAATCTCTTGTATATTTCAAAATAACTAGAAAAGGAGAATTTGAGTAGTTTTGGAATAAAGTCTTAAAACTAATATTTAAGATGATAAACATTCTAAGTCCACTGATTCAATCTGTAATAATTATATAAATATATCATTATATGAGCATATAGCATATGTACCCTGAAACTACATATGTCTATTATGATTTAATAAAAGGACTCCTAGTACTGTATATAGTTCTACACTTATTAAAATTATATCTGATATTATTGTTCTGTCTTATTAACATGTTTCTAAGAATGTGTATATTTATATACAAATGCCTAAAGTTTACAATATGTTTCTAAAATCATGTAACATATAGGTTCTCAATATTTATATTGTTAATTCTATTTTTATTTGCTTATTTTGAAGTTCTTCATTATTTGTAAGAATTATTATTTACATAATTTTTGCAATAAGTCATAAGATTAAAAAATTTCAATATGTAAAGAACATAATGAAATTTTGATTTTGTCTTTTCCCATGTGGAGTTATCTAGAACGCTTATACTTCTAAGATAGTAAATATGCAGATATTAAAAATAAATTCAAATGATACATCTTATATATACCATTAATATTTTAAAGGTAATTAATATGGTAGTCACACACTTATTGATTATGGTTACCTTATGGTTTAGGAATGGCAAAATGTGTTTAACTGGATATTCAATAATTCATTCTTCTAAAGATCAGATCTGTATCTGACACCAAAGACAAGATTTTTGCAAAATTCAAGTCAAATATAGACTTTGTAATATCTCTAGTAAGTATTGTTATTTCTTTTTTGCAGATAAGGAAATCAAATTTTAGTAAATGGCAAGGTAAGAGTAAAATTAAGAAAATAAAAATTTTCTTCCTTTGATATAAATTTAGTGAGTATGGGTAATTATAGCCTGTTAAAAATTCATTTTTTTTACCCAGCAGACAATGAAGTATAAACCAATCTACACTTCTTTAAGGCCAAAATATCTAACTAAGGTCATTCATTCACTTAATAAAATTGTTTGCATACTCTTTAAGGCTAAGGCGGTATTCATATTACTAGGAATACTGCATTGAACAAAACAGTGTTTCTATTTTCATGAAACATATATTTTGTTAAGGAATGACAAGCAATTAAAAGCCAATAAATGTGTAATTAATTAAGAAGAAAATAAAGCAGTGGTTCGTGGAGTGAGAAAGAGTGTTTTTTATGTCAATGGTTATAAAATATTTGATAAAGTGGCCTTTTAATAGAGACTTGAATAAAACAAGGGACAACTTTTCACTTGAATAAAACAAGGGACAACTTTTCAAACTTTAATATAGAAGTTGTCTCTAAAGGTGAAAATAGAACATGTTCTACTCATTTATTTATGAATTGTTTTAGGAAAGATGCAGTAAAAATGAAGCCATTGAGGCAAGATTGCTGTTGTGGTCGCTTTACTTCACTTTAGTTTTATTCAGAGAACTAGATCCCTTGGGCTAAAATGTACGTAAGCATAAGAAATATGTGATATTTTTGATTCTTTGAAATTTCTAGGTATTTTTACAGTGACACAAAATAGTAACCATTCTATTTCTTCTCTAAAGCAAAACACAATCCAAATTTATTAACTAATTAATGACATCTAGATTTGAACTCTCCATTTCAAAGAGTTTTAAATTTGAATCAACCACATTCATGTCAGGGTAGATAGAAATTACACTAACACAAACAAAAAAATATTGAATCAGAAGCTCTTGAACTAATAAATGTCTGACATAAGCCTAAGGCAAAATGTAAACATCAGAGAATCCCAGTTCTTTCTGGAGACATATACAAACATAAAATCCGGACTACATCACAAAAATATTGTTAATATATTTATAATCTTCTCCTTCTTTTATGTCTTTCTCTTTCTTTCTGTAGTTTCCAAAATAATAAAATTAAATTCTGGCCGATATTGTTCCTGTAAATTAACTCATCTATCACTCGGTGTGGTGTTAATAGAGCAATGATAAATGTTGAATATGTAGTCAGCTCTAAGCAACGTTAAGAGCCAATATTTCAGGCACTGTACTTATTTTTTTTTAATGTACATGAAACTAAATAGAATTTCTGTTCTCAAGAGGGTTTATAGTCTCTCCTGGGTAAGATAATATTTAAATAAAGTAAAATAGAAATGTAATGATGTTATGACTCTTAAAATGTAAAAGTTTCTATACAGTGCTACACAGAGGGGAATTTCTAACCCTCCATGGAGATGTTACAGATGAATTTCCAGAGAAGCTTATACATGAAGAATAAGGTATTCCTTATATAAATAAAAACGAGAATAAAGATATCAGCAGAGGGAAGATTGCCAAGGCATGGAGATAATAAGGTTCTTCACCTGAAAGTCAAGGTGTGTGCATAATAATATCGTATGGGCTGGTATCAAACTAAGACAAACAGTTACAGCATGGTAAAACATGTGAATTTTATCCTGAAGGATTAGGGAAACATTTATGGTTTTTAAGCAATTAAGTTTCATGTTGACATATCCTTGCCAACACTTGATATTACCAATTTTGTTTTAACTTTCACCTTTCTAAAGGGTATATAGTGATATCTAATTCTGGTTTTTCTTTTGTATTGTCTTAGCAACTGTTAAGCATTTTTTTTTTCATGTTCTTATTGGACATGTATATAACTTTCCTTGTGAAATGTGCATTTTTACAATTGGAGAGATTTTTTTTTATTCCTTTTGAGGCAGTCACTCCATCGCCCAGGCAGGAATGCAGGGACAGGATCACATCTCATTGTACCCTTGACCTCCTGGGATCAAGTGATCCTCCGATTTGATTTATTTATTTATTTTTTTACAGACAAGGTCTCACTATGTTGCCCAGGCTAGTCTTGTACTTCTGGGCTAAAGCAATCCTCTTGCTTCAGTCCTGCAAAGTACTGGGATTACAGGCGTAAGCCATTGCACCTTGTTTGTCCTGTTCTTATTAAGATGTAGGAATTCTTTACATATTCTTAACAGAAGTCAAACTGTTAGTGGTGGAAGTTATCCAAGCTACCAGCAGTGAATCTGTACAGGTCTACAGCAATCTTAATTCTTGCCTCCTTAGAAGAAAGAATTTAACTGAGAGGCATAAGGAAGAAAAAGAGACTGAGGCAAGTTTCAGAGAAGGAGTGAAAAGTTATTAAAAAGCTTTAGAGCATAGTGGATAAGCTTTCTGATGTGCTGCTGGATTCTGTTTGCCAGTATTTTATTGAAGATTTTCACATCGATGTTCAACAGGGATATAGGCCTGAAATTTTCTTTTTTTGTTGTGTCTCTGACAGTTTTTCATATCAAGATGATGCTGCTTCATAAAATAAGTTAGAGAGGATTCTCTCTTTTTCTATTGTTTGGAATATTTTCAGAAGAAATGGTACCAGCTCCTCTTTGTACATCTGGTAGAATTTGGCTGTGAATCCGCCTGGCATGGACTTTTTCTGTGATTATTAACAGGCTATTAACTTGCCTCAATTTCAGAACTTGTTATTGGTCTATTCAGGGATTCGACTTCTTCCTGGTTCAGTCTTGGGAGGGTGTATGTATTCAAGAATGTGTCCATTTCTTCTAGATTTTCTAGTTTATTTGTGTAGAGGTGTTTATACCATTCTCTGATGATAGTTTGTATTCCTGTGGAATCAGTGGTGATATCCCTTTTATCATTTTGTATAGCATCTATTTGATTCTTCTTTATTAGTCTGGCCATCAGTCTATCTATTTTGTCGATCTTTTCAAAAAAAAATGCTCCTGGATTCATTGATATTTTGGAGGGTTTTTTGTGTCTCTATCTCTTTCAGTTGTGCTCTGATTTTAGTTATTTCTTGTCTTTTGCTAGCTTTTGAATTTGTTTGCCCTTATTTCTCTAGTTCTTTTAAATGTGATGTTAGGGTGCCAGTTTTAGATCTTTCCTGCTTTTTTTTATGGGCATTAGTGCTATAAATTTCCCTCTATACACTGCTTTAAATGTGTCCCAGAAATTCAAGGCTGGTTCATCATATGCAAATCAATAAACATAATCTATCACATGAACAGAACTAATGACAAAAACCACGATTATCTCAAAAGATGCAGAAAAGGCCTTTGCCAAAATGCAACAGCCCTTCATGCTAAAAACCCTCAATAAACTAGGTATTGATGGAACGTATCTCAAAATAATAAGAGCTATTTATGACAAACCCATAGGCAATATCATACTGAATGGGCAAAAACTGGAAGCATTCCCTTTAAAATCCAGCACATGACAAGGATCCCCTCTCTCAATACTCCTGTTCTACATAGTATTGGAAGTTCTGGCCAGGGCAGTCAGGCAAGAGAAAGAAATAAAGGATATTCAAATAGGAGAGAGGAAGTCAAATTGTCTCTGTTTGCAGATGACATAATTGTATATTTAGAAGACCCCATCATCTCAGCCAAAAATCTCCTTAGCTGTTAAGCAATTTCAGCAGTCTCAGGATACAAAATCGATGTGCAAAAATCACAAGCATTCCTATACACTATTTAGAGACAAACAGAGAGCCAAATCATGAGCAAACTCCCATTCACAATTGCTACAAAGAGAATTAAATAGCTAGGAATATAACTTACAAGTTATGGATGTCTTCAAGGAGAACTACAAACCACTGCTCAAGGAAGTAAGAGAGGACACAAACAAATGGAAAATCATTCCATGTTCATGGATAGGAAGAATCAATATCATGAAAATGGCCATACTGCCCAAAGTAATTCATAGATTCAATGCCATCCCCATAAAGATACCACTGGCTTTCTTCACAGAAATGGAAAAAAACTACTTTAAATTTCATATGAATCCAAAAAAGAGCCCATATAGCCAAGATAATCCTAAGCAAAAAGAGTAAAGCTGGAGGCATCAAACTATATTACAAGGCTACAGTCACTAAAGCAACATGATACTAGAACCAAAACAGATATATGGACCAGTGGAAGAGAACAGAGGCCTCAGTAATAACATCACACATCTACAACCATGTGATCTTTGACAAACCTAACAAAAGCAATCACTGGAAAAAGGATTCCCTATTTAATAAATGGTGTTGGGAAAACTGGCTAGCCATATGCACAAAGCTGAAACTGGACTCCTTTTTTACACCTTATACAAAAATTAACAAGATGTATTAAAGACCTAGAACCGTAAAAACACCAAAGGAAAACCTAGGCAATACCATTCAGGACACAGGCATGGGCGAAGACTTCATGACTAAAACACCAAAAGAAATGGCAACAAAAGCCAAAACTGACAAGTGGGATCCAATTAAACTAAAGAGCTTCTACACAGCAAAAGAAACTCTCATCAGAGTGAAAAGGCAACCTCCAAAATGGGAGAAAATTTTTGGAATCTATCCATTTGACAAAGGGCTAATATCCAAAATCTACAAAGAACTTAATAAATTTGCAAGAAAAAAAACAATCCCATCAAAAAGTGGTTGAAGGATATGAACAGACACTTCTCAAATGAAGACATTTAGGCAGCCAACAAACATGAATAAAATCTCATCTTCATTGGTCATTAGAGGAATGCAAATAAAACGATATTGAAATACTATCTCATGCCAGTTAGAGTGGTGATCATTAAAAAGTCAGGAAAAAACAGATGCTGGAGAGGATTTGGAGAAGTAGGAATGCTTTTACACTGTTGGTGGGAGTATAAATTAGTTCATGCATTGTGGAAGACAGTGTGGTGATTCCTCAAGGATCTAGAACTAGAAATACCATTTGACCCAGCGATCCCATTACTGGGTATATATCCAAAGGATTATAAATCATTCTACTATAAAGACACATGCACACATAGGTTTATTGTGGCACTGTTCACAATAGCAAAAACTTGGAACCAACACAAATGCCCATCAATGATAGACATGATAGACTAGATAAACAAAATGTGGCACATACATACCATGGAATACTATGCAGCCACAAAAAAGGATTTCATGTCCTTTGCAGGGACATGGATCAGGCTGGAAACTATCATTCTCAGCAAAGTAACAGAAGAACAGAAAACCAAACACCGCATGTTCTCATCATAAGTGGGAGTTGAACAATGAAAACACATGGACGCAGTGAGGGAACATCACACACCAGGGCCTGTTGAGGGTAGGGGCTAGGAGAGGGATAGCATTAGGAGAAATATCTAACGTGGATGACAGGTTGATGGGGTGCAGCAAACCACCATGGCACATATATACCTATGTAGCAAACCTGCACATTCTTCACATGTACCCCAGAACTTAAAGTATAATTTTTAAAAAGTTGAAAAAAAAGTTTTAGAGCAGAAACAAAAGAAAGGAAAGTACATTTGGAAGAGGCCCAAGAAGTCATCTTAAAGGTCAAGTGACCCATTAGACCTTGAACCTAGGATTTCATATGACTCACTTCTAGTGTTTTGTGCCCCTTTTCCCTTGATTGTTTTCTTAGACTGAGCTGCCTAATAGCTCCTAGAAGGTGAGCATGCATAATGGGTTTTCTGGAATTGTATACATGCTCACCTGAGTCTTTCTTCCCTTTTTTGGTGGAATGCCCCCCAAAGGTCATACTCCAACATTTTGCCTTTTAATGTCAATGATTAAGCCCACTTGCCCAATTCCTAAAAGCTGGTTATTACCAATTTCAGGTGCTTTTATCTATTTGGAAACTGCCTCTCCCTGGTGCTGGCTGTGACCAATTACTATTTTAGAGAGGCAGTATTAACAACTCCCTGACTATCATGGATGGTGGCCTGACATTCCTGGTGGGTTGTGGGAGCCCTCTCCTCCCCCACTCAAGTCTGACTCACTACCTACTGTAAAAAAATGACTCAATTATGCTCTCTCTGTACATTTAAATGTATGCTGTTTGGGGTTTTATTTAAATGTATGCTGTTTTGGGTTTTCTAAACCTCAAATTTGTATATTTTTTCATCTTTCAAAAAATATGAGATGTTTTCAACCTTTCAACCATTATTTCTATAGTAATTTCTCATGTCTTATCCTCTCCATCATCTTTATTGCAAAATTAATATTTTCCCGTTGGTAATATCGTGGGCATATACTTTGAGACTATATAAATATCTTGTGTCTCCTCATACTTTCACCCACCTATTTTAGCATCTGTTAATGATTCTTTCTTGTTACAAATGTTACTGATGTGTTGGCCAAGTGGTATTAACCAAATGATAATTTTCTTTTTCCATTATTTTTATACAGTTATAAATTGTAAATGTAGTTGAAATGCAAACAAATTTATTGTGACAGAAAGTATTATCAGTTGTGTCAGGGAAATAAGGCAGAGAAGGGCAGGATTATCAAGGGCAGAGGAAACTTATAAAGGAGATAGATGTGTTCATTATCTTGATTTTGGTGATGGTTTCCTGCTTGAATATATATCTCACAAGTTATCAAAATACATTGTACACTGTAAATATTTGTAAATATCACAACTATACTGTAAATATTTGAATCTAATATATGCTAATTATACCTATATAAATTTGACTTTTTAAAATGAGGTTTAATTTTTTATATATATCTTAATTCTTCTTCACCCACTCCTGGTTCACAAAAACAGTTTTTTAGAAAAAAAAAAAAAAAAAAAAAAACTTCATCTTATCCAAGTTATATTAAATGATTACTATTTTATATTTATTTTTATTAGACAAAAGTATCACAATTGTTAGCATTTTGGGATAATTAAATGAGGGTACAAACGGTGGGAAAGAGAGAGAAAAGCAATTATTAAAATTGAGGTTTGAGAGGAGTAAGAACTAAGAATGCACTTTGTTGTTTGAAAAATTGAGTCTTGACCGGGTGCAGTCACTTATGCCTGTAATCCCAGCGCTTTGGGAGGCTGAGGTGGGTGGATCACTTGGGGCCAGGAGTTTGAGACCACACTGACTAACATGGCAAAATCCTGTCTCTACTAAAAATGCAAAAAATTAGATGGGCGTGGTGTTACATGCTTATAATCCCAGCTACTTGGGAGGCTGAGGAACCAGAACTGCTTTAGCCTGGTAGGCGGAGGTTGCCATGAGCCAAGGTTGTGCCACTGCACTTCAGCCTGGGTGACAGAGCAAGACTGTGTCTCAAAAAACAAGAAAGAAAGGAAAAAGAAAAATTGAGTCTTTTTGTTTAGTATTTGAATATGCATAATTCTTAGAGAAAAAGATGGAATGGGAGCCTGGGAACTGAGGAAACTGGATTCCCAGGCTGAAGGGGACAAAAATTAAGTGTTCATACTTAAGCCTACTAATTTTTATCCTTTCTATAAAATGAGATTAAATCTGATGATCTCAATTTTTTTTTCTTTACTCTAAGATTATGTAATCTGTGACTCTTTAAAAGAATTTGTACTGACCAGAAGCTCAAAAATAATTTCATGAATCTCTAATGTTAATACTTTATTTATGTCCAGCCAACTAAATTGCATGAATATCATGCTGAAGAAAACCACTTACTGGCTCAGTATAATGAATAATAGTTTTTCTTTAAAATATCCTACTAAAACTATAACATAAACATTGTATAAGAATAATAAATTTTAGTTGCTTCAAGTTGTGAATGGAAAATTTTTGTTAAGCATAATATTCTTAATTTATCAACTCAACTTGGTTATATTGAGTATGCATTCACACATATGAAAGGAAAATAATCAATTTAAATTCATATTAAATATCACAAAATATAAATGTACATTATATTTCAAAGCAGATCACTATTTATATTCATAAATTATAGAATATTGGTATAAAATGACACATGAAGCTTTTGTTCATTAAAAAGAGCACACAGATAGTGTAAGTGTCTTTGTTTCTTTCACTAGGAATGATATCATGTGCTAAAGAAAAGTTATGTAGTGATACTTGTTAAAGCACAACAAGGAAGACTATTCAGGACCATCACAGTAAGCATAGGGATAACTGAAATGGCGTTTTGCAATGGGGAAGAGAGATTGGGCTCAACTTGGAATATAGCCTCCCAGGTGAGGACTTAAAGCCAAGAAGCAGGGTGGGGACCAGTGGATGGAAAATTACTAAAAGGAAACATCAAGGGGAAGGCAGATTCTGGCTAACCCAACAGGACTCTTGCTAAAGACAGGCATCATCTGGTGGGTGGGGGACGAGAAACCTGATCAAATGTCTAGGGCGATCACTTACCCAGGATGGAGGTTCTTGCTAAACTAACTTTGCAGGGTTCTTTGCTAAAACTAGATTTAAAAGAAAGTACTCATATGGGATGAGGAGAAGATTCAGGAGCCTAACTAAATTTTGGTCAGGAAGAGAAACTTTGTCCTAAGCAAAAATTAGTGTTGTGAAATCATATGCAGAAGGAAATAAAGCTTTTTTTTGGGGGGGGGGGTCTCTAAAGCTTACCTCTTAGCCTTGCAAACAATATCAGAATGATTAACTTCAACAATTTTTTGGTGAAATCATTTTGAAATAACTAAGTTTAATTTAGGAAATGAGTCATTATTATTATTTAAAAAGAGAAAATAGTTATTCAGAATGAGACTGCATTAAGAAGCTAAAAAGTAATCATTGTATGCAAACCGTGCACAGCTTGCACTTTGGCTATTTGTAAGAGTTAAATGCTAGACTGTTCGACTACTTCCAAAAATCAATGAGAAAAGGGGGTCAAAGAAGAAGAGCATAGAAATTCTTGTGCAGTCATGAACAATTATATGCTAAGGGAAATTTTTAAATGTTCCACTCTCCTTGGGGAAATCTCTGCTTCAGAATTCTCACTATCTTTAAAAGAAAATTATTTCCTTTGAAAGACAAGGCTTTCAAAGACTCTCATGCCTGTGAACTGGCATTAGAAGAAACCACCTTGATTCTACGGATATTCACATAACACTTGCTACATAATAGGAAAATAAACAGGATAAAAACAAGAAGGGAAAGGAAGTAAAAAATAAAGAAAGAGTCAATAATAAAAGGGAAACAAAATGGATACCAGAAAAAAATATCTTGTAAATAATTATTATATGTTGTTTCAGACAAAAGGTGTTGAAATATAAATGATTCCATAATGAGTATTTTCTTTTACAATAACCAACTCTCAGTTATTTTGCAGATAATTATGTATTTCATAGATAAATCTGTCCTTAAAGTTTTTACATCAATTGTAAAAAAGATGAGAAAACTAAATTTAAATATGTTACATACGTTCTGAAAAATCTATTTAGACCCATCTTTACTAAGAATTGGCTCAATTAATTGATTCTATAAATTCCTCAACATAAATCGCTATCATTCTACTATCAATAATTTTGGTCATTTTGGAGCTGTTTAACATTCAGAATGTTTAACAGAAATCGGGGTGAGACCGTAATAGAAATGAAATACAAACTAGTCAATTTTACTTTATTTGGCATCTCTGGTAAAAATGTTTCAGTAGATGTAGATTATGAATTTAAATAATACTTTATGTTTTCCTGGAGCCTTATTATTAATACTATAATTTTCTTTTATAAGTAGGCAAAATTTGCAATTGCAGTCGTCTTGATAGTAAGCAGTACAGATGATCCCCCTTACCTACCATTTCGCTTTTTGTATTTCGGTTTCTCCTATCAACCAAAGTCTGAAAATAGGCAGGTACAGTAACAATAAACCATTTTGATAGAGAGGCCAAATTCATATATAATTGCTATATTTTATTAGTAGTTAGCAGTGTTAATCCATATTTATAAGTTAAACTTTATCATAGATGTATATATATAGGAAAAATATAGGATATATATGGTATACATATACATTAGTACATACATTCACTAGATGTCTTGGAATGTATCCCTGCAGATAAAGGGGACTATTGTATGCAAAATACATGTTATGTATGCTATAATTGTATCCATAATAAACATGGAACATATTTATGTTTATAATATATGAAACCATTTATTTTATAATATTCATTGTCTAGCTACATACCTACATTAAAACATGCACGCACGTGCACACACACACACAAACACACACACACACACACAGACACACACACACACACACACACACATATTGTTCTACTATCTCATGACCATGAAGAAGTCCTGGTGCTTTTCATAATCATTTAACTTATCTCCGCAAACACCCCCATTCATGCGTTTTTAGGTAACCTAGCTTCTTTAACTCCAAAGCCTCTTCTAGTCTTCTCGACAACTCCCAATGAAGTGTTGCAGCACAATTTCTACTCTTAACGAATTCCAAAGCATGTCTGTCATAGCTACTAGTCAGCAAAATGTTCATTAAGCACTTAACCACTGTGTAGAATAGATTGCCCCATTACTTAAGGAAAGATCTAGAATTAGATCAAGAAAACCAGCACAATGTTAACAGAAAAAAGAACCTTTTTAGTAGATGCTTGTATTTTCTCTCTTCTTTTTCAAGAGCAGCATAGACACATATTTACAAGAAAGACACTTTCCCTTCCTTGAACCTGACATAGGTATGAAACACTTATTTACAATTTACTTCATATCCTGGTTTTCTATTTCTCTTCTAAAATATTTTCTAGAAGATTTGAAGTAGACAGTTGGACCAGTAGGCTGGTCCAACTATAAGAAGACGTTTTTACTCTACTTCTCAATTTACTGCTTTATCTTATGAGCATTAAAATGTGAAATGACAAGACTCCAGGTGTACGTAAGTGTAGCTCCAGTTGTAAGTAACTCAAAATGAAGAATACTGTGAACTGAGGTGGTTAGAGATTCAAACTGAAACATATCTCCCAAATGTACAAAAGCCACTTCAAATAGACATGTTACCTTCAACAGCAACTTTTATGACATGGAGACATTATTAAACTTTTAAAATTAATACATCTCAAGGCTTTCTTATAACTGTACCAAAAACAGTGTTATCATATACATATCTTCATCTCTTAAGAAGAGTATGTATCTTTGTGTTCTACTGTGAGAAAACAAAAGGTAAATAATGAAGTTATATGAATTTGAGCTAGTTACATCTCTGTTATCATTGTCTCAAATTGTCAGAGTGGATTTGATGGGCTTTTAAAAATAAAACAATGTGCAAGTTGTCACTTTTATTTTTTTTAATTCTCATGTTATGTTTTCTGTCAAACAAAGGCAATCTGACAAAAATTAAAAGAAACCCAAAACACAGCAAAATACTGTGAAAGTACCTAAGGAAGAGCTTCAGCTCTCAATCATGGGGGTAACCAAAGTGCATCTCCTCTTGCGAAGGACCAGCTGAGGCTTTGGCTAAGAGATTGATTAAGGAAACTTATGCTACTGGACCTACAGCTCAGAGAGTATTGGATGTATTTGATAACAAACCAGCTGTGAGTCTTTCAGAATCCAGATGGCAGTGATTGTTTGCCTATAAAACATGAAAGCACATTAAGAAGCATATAGCTGGCCGGGCGCAGTGGCTCATGCCTGTAAACCCAGCACTTTGGGAGGCTGAGGTGGGTGGATCATGAGGTCACATCAAGACCATCCTGGCTAACATGGTGAAACCCTGTCTCTACTAAAAATACAAAAAAATTGGCCAGACATGGTGGCATGTGCCTGTAATCTCAGCTGCTCAGGGGGCTGAGGCAGGAGAATTGCTTGAACCCAGGAGGCAGAGGTTGCAGTAAGCCGAGATTGTGCCACTGCACTCCAGCCTGGGCAACACAGAGAGACTCTGTCTCAAAAAAAAAAAAAAAAGAAAGAAAGAAACAACGTATAGCTAATTGCATAGTTACACAACAGGTGCATTCGTTTGCTAGGGCTGCTGTAACAAAGTACCACACACAGAGTGCCTGAAAATATAAATTTATTGCCTCACAGTTCTGGAGCTTGAAGTTTGAGGTCAATGCATTGGTACGGCCGTCCTCCCTCTGAAGTCACTAGAAAAGGGTCTGTTCCAAAAGTCTCTCCTAACTTGTAGTAATTCCTTGGTTTATGGCAATATAACTGCAGTCTTCACATGGCATTCTTCCTGTGTGTGTGTGTGTTTGTCCATTGCCGAAATTTCTTGCTTTGATAAGGACACTAGACATATTGGAATCCCGTTTAGTATGACCTCATCTTAACTAATCAGATCTACAAAGAACTCACTACCAAACAAGGTCATGCTCTGAGGTAGCAGGGGTTAGGACTTCAACATAAAAATCTTTGGAGGGCATAATTCAACCTGCAACAAAACACAAATAAATGTCTTCGTACAGTCAAAAATTACAGACAGATAAAAATTAACACAGGGCCAGGTGCAGTGGCTCACACCTGTAATCCCAGCACTTAGTGAGGCTGAGGCAGGCAGGTCACATGAGGTCAGGAGTTCCAGACCAACGTGGTGAAACCCCATCTCTACTAAAATGCCAACATGCCTGCCAACATGGTGAAACCCCATCTCTACTAAAAATACAAAAATTAGCTGGGCATGATGATGTATGCCTGTAATTCCAGTTACTTGGGAGGCTAGGGCAGAAGAATCACTTGAACCTGGAAGGCAGAGGATGCAGTGAATTGAGATCATGCCACTGCACTCCAGTGAGCTGAGATTGCACTACTGCACTCCAGCCCGAGCAACAGAGCAAGACTCCATCTCAAAAAAAAAAAAAAAAAAAAAATTTTACACATCACAGCCAGACATTGGCATAGTATCTGTAAGTCTTATATCATTCAGGCATAAACCAAGTTGTACTAAATTCTATGCATGGTAAGCAAAATGAAGGCCAATTGTTAACTCTAATAAAGTTCCATTTTTTGAAATATCTGTTTACTGGGACAGTTACTCAATATTTTGAGGCCAGGAAGACAGCTAATCTAAAATTGGCTGAAAGCTAATGCTTTTAGAACAAAAATGATATAATTAACTCATTTTCACTTATCTGATGATTTCCTGACAAATCTCTATAAAAGCACTTTTATTAGGATAGAAAAATATTCAAAACCAAAAATGTCTTCCTTTTATAAAAAATTTTAGCAAATAATTGTAGATAGTCTTTAAAGTTTACACCTGTGATGTATATTTTATACCTAGTCATAGGGAAAATAAAACACTAGTGATTTTCAGTTTTGTTGTTCCTGTATATTATTTCCTATGTCACTAGTTTTAAAAGGCTTAGAGAACAAAGTTACTAGTTGTTGCAGATTAAGAAGAGCCTTTTAAAATATGTATGATCAGATTTTCAATAATTTAAATTATCAGAGACTTTCAAATAATTTTAATACAACAAACATTTGTGAATTGCCAACAATATTAAATACGTTATAGCAAGCACTGTGGAAATTAGAAAGAAAAATAAGATATGGTTCTTTCTCCCTGAAGGGAAAGTTACAGATCAGTTAGAGAAACTGAAATAAATAACTGAAATAGGAAGTTAAAATTAGGAGGCACCACCATAGAATTAATTTTTAAGTATAATAGTAATAGCAATAGCAATAATAATGTAACATTTAACAATGATATAGTGCTTCTTGTATGCTAGGTGCTGGTCTAAATTTTATATGTGTGTGTGTGTGTGTGTGTGTGTGTGTGTGTATGAGTGTGTGTGTGTATGCATGCATGTATATTTAATCTCAACAACAATAATGCAGATACTCTCATTATGCTTTTACATATATAAGAATCTGAGGCAAAGAGAGACTATATAAGTTGGTTTATGAGACTGCAATTAAAGGGTTGCAGTTATGACTAAAACCCAGTCAGTCTCTCTAGAATCTTTTCCTTGACCATTACTTTGTACTATGTCTCTACTCTTAGAGTCTCTGGCAGATGATATTTTTGGTCTACATACGAATCTGGAACCCATCAAATACAACAAAAATTGTCAAAAACACTAGAATGAGGAAAGATTCATGTCAACAACTTAAAAACTACAAAAAGAATTTTTTTTTTTCAAATTTGGTGGGCTTTCGACTAGATGATGAGGATGTCAGTAAAATTATCAGATGCTATAGATACAGAGTAGAAAAGGCATTTTCAGCTTTTTTTTTTCTACCAAATATCTGCTCAGATCTCACTTAAGTGACAGATTTCATTGAAAGTCTGAAAAGCTAGTCAAGAAATGATTTTTACTTGGAATAATGATTCTGATAGAATTGGTGGATCGTGGGAGAAGCGAGGACATCTTTGAAAAGGCCAAGTTCCTGCTGCAGAATAGCAGAAGGGCAGGGCTAAGGCAGAAATACTATACAAGCTATCTCTACTTTTCACATTGCCTCCTGCGACTTGGAGAAACAGCTGGAGGAGCTCGGGTGAACGGGTAATGGAAGAAGTAATCACTCAGACAGTTGTGATTCAGAGTCAGAGGAGCAGAAATAAGTACGACAAGGAGAATGTGCTACCTGGGGGTTCACCCACTGATTTCTTTTTCCCTGAAGTAGGAAACACCAATAGTTATGGAAGATTCACTTAAAACTGTGTTTACTCCAGATTTATAAATTTAAATTGCTAAGTGCCGCAGCTGACTTCCCTGCTCCATTTCAAAAATGAGGAATAAGCAGCATGAGACCTATGCCAAAATACATATTTTTTAATTAAGAGAATACAACAGGCAAAAAATGACCCCCACTGACATGATCAAATCTACCCAATTCTTGTAAGAAACAAAGAAAACACCCCTTAATTTGTGCTTTAAAAATAGCATTACTACTCCTATACCTTTAAGACTAAAGGAAGGAGCAGTACCTTCCAGACAGCCCATCACAGAGAGACTCTTGCAGACAAGTTAATTAATAAGAATATGGCCTCACACCTTTGTTGGCCTGAGTAATCAGAATGAAAGCTGGCTTTGCTGTTCATCTCTGGCAAAGTCAGAAACCTCGGGTTCCCTGGACATTCATTTTCACTAGGACTTTAATTCTCAGTTTGTTGTCTCCATCCTTTTATCTGACTTATTCCCTGAACCCTTTTCTTCTTTTACTGTGCCCTCAGGTATTCCATGTCTGAGCCAGCATACTCGTCTATCTATACAATCTTTTATTTGACTTTCTCCAAGCCTTCTTATTTAAGCTGAAATGGCATTCCCCTAAAGGCACCATGTCCCCTTCTCCGAGGAAGGCTATTTATCACCCATTTCCCAGGTACATTAAGCTCTCTCTACTCCCTCCACCCCTTAGTCTTCAGCTAGAGCAGCCAGAAGATGGGACAGAAAAAAAAAAATATGCCTTAAAATGCATTGATGAATGCAAAGTAAATAAAAGCCAGTAAACTAAACTTAAATAATTATAAACTCATTTTAAAAACACCATCAGGAAATACTTGTCTTGATTTTTGCTTCTTTAAAAAACCACTGACCCCTATACAGATGAAAATGTGGCTGACTAGTTCCTCTTTACAGTGGTCTATTATCTATTAGAATTTAACATGTACTATCACCTTTAAATCTACAGCCATGGTATACTAAAAGCTTAGAAAATTGAATTAGTCTGATGAATTTAAATAACTGAAAGGAATGAATTAATTTTGTACATTTGCTGTTTGAGATAGTGACAGGAATTTGCCTATTTCCCAGTTTGGCTTAATTCAAGAGTAGACCCTGAGCCTTTTCTTCCTTGTTCCCTTCTCTTCCCAGATGAGCTCATCCATTCCCATAAATACCACTTCTGTGCTGACAACTCAAATATTCATATCTCAAGCTAACTCATTCCCCATAAGCTAAACTGATATAACCAACTGCCTACCTAAAATTTCCACCTCATGGCCTTTGTACACTACATCCAAATTAAAACTTTTATTTTTCTCTACCCACTACTCAAACCAAACCAAGGTTCATCCATGATTGCTCCCATTCCTTCATCCACCTATGTTTAATCCATCTTACATTCTATGGTTTCTATTTCTAACACATCTCAAATCTCTGCCCATGTCCACCCAGCCCCTCTTCCACAGCCCTCTTATACATCACAATATATCTCATTTACAATTACTGCTTTACTGCATTTCACCCTATTTATTCTCCCAGCATCTATTTTCTCCAGCTCATTCAACTGCAATCCATGTTGCACATCAGCAAATCAGATCACTATTTTCCTACTTTACATCCTCTAAAAACTTTCCATTTAATTTAAAATTAAGTCCATTTTCCCTAGTGACCTGAGAATGCCCTACATCAAGAGTCAGCAGACTTTTTTTTTTTTCTGGAAAAAACCAAACACTAAATAGAGGCTTTGCAGTCCTATGGTTGTATCATTGTAGCACAAAAGCAGGCATAAATGATGTGCCAACAAAGAGACATGGCTGTCTTCCAGTGCAGCTTTATTGATGAACAATGAAATTTGGATTTTATAAAATTTTTACATTTTACAAAATATTATTATTCTTTTTATTTTCTCCATCATTTAAAAATATAAAAACTTCTTATTTGACAGCCAGCCATACAACATCAGGTGGCAGGCCAGATTTGGTCTATGGGTTATAATTTGCCATACCTTCCTGAATACTTACCTCAGGCCATCTTTCTGACATCTCCGTCTACCTCTTTTTCTCCAAATTACTATGTCCTAG
Organism: Alouatta palliata; assembly: GCA_004027835.1. Lineage (NCBI taxonomy): Eukaryota > Metazoa > Chordata > Mammalia > Primates > Atelidae > Alouatta > Alouatta palliata. The sequence continues at coordinate 42,594 of PVKV010011165.1, forward strand.
CCATACCAGCCTTCCTTCTGTCCTTAAAATTCTCCCATCTCCCAAATTTGATCCTGTGCCACACTTATCTTGACTTAGAACATGGCTTTGCTTGTGGTATGAATGACTTGCTACTTATCCTTTATCCATCTACAAAAATACAGTCTCTTCATATTCGAGTCTATTACTTGCACATTCTAAACTAATATTTTTACTTTATTCTATTAGCTTATGATCACAGCACTTACCACTCTAGGAAATTACCTGAATAGTGACAAGCATATATGTAGTAGTCACTCAATGAAAGGCTGAATAAAGTAAAGTAATTGTCTATATTTGCATATAGATCAATAAGAACACAGAATTTTTTGAAAGAAAGAGTCATATATTGATACATATAAACACTATAGAAGATTTACCCTTAACATACTCATTGGCAACGTTAATAAATTTCAAGGAAAAGGAAAGAAATTCATAAACATCAATGTAAAGAAAAAAGTCATATACAAAAGAGAAAGTAATAAAAGTCCAGGTTGGCTGCATAATACATTGCAACTTCCAAGATTAGAAAAAAAGTGCAGCAATGTTAAATTATAGGAGAAAGAGTAATCATTCAAGAATATAGGAGACTACAGGACAGGAATGACAGTGTGAGGAGCTTCACAGGTCTAATCCCCAGCAAACCAACCATAATTAATAAAAATTATTTTAAAAAATAAAAAAATAGGCCAGGCAATGTGGCTCGCACCTGTAATCTCAGTGCTTTGCAAAGTCAAGGCAAAAAGATTGCTTGAGGCCAGGAGTTTTAGACAAGCCTGGGCAACACAGTAAGACCCTGTCTCTAAAAAGAATACAAATAAGAAAATATAAAAATTGAAAAAATAAAGTCTCTCAAATGTTTCTGATGGACAAACAGTTAATGAAGAAACACTAATTGGAGGCAATCTCCTAAATCTCAGTAAGAGTCTATGGCATTTGAACGGCGAGCCACTCACCTCTTTGCACCTCCTACTGACTCAACATGACAACATCACTCCTGGTGGATGTGAATGAGAAGATGAGTCTTGCTCTTGGCCTAGCTTCCAGTCAAGGGCTATAGTGTCTCTCCAGGAGGGGCAAGCTGCTAGCATTTCTCATGGCCCACGTTCCATGTTGCAAAGGTTAAATTCCAGGTGGAAGCAACTGAGTGGTTGAGAAATTCCTTCAACTACCCAGCCCCACTTAGACTATATTCTAGACTTAGAATATAGTCTATATATATTCTTATATATATAGACTATATTCTATATAGACTTAGAATAGACTATATTCTAGGTATTCTAGGTATAGCTGGCTCTGAATACTGAATACTGAATACTGAAGCTCTAATCACCCTCACTTGAGCTTGCTCTTAGAGCAGAAGTTCAACTCTAGACAGGAAACATCAGAAAGATCAGAGGCTAGCACCCCAACCCAATGTCCAACTCATAAAGCAAGAGGGTCACTCTAAGACAAGTGGGACACTGATTATGCCCCCGACTTTTTAGAAGGGTAAAACTACCTATTTACTGTAATAGTAGACTCAAAATGTTACTCATTTTTTAAAGTTACAGTGCTGTAAATTTAAAAATCAAAGATACGGTTATCAATTTGAAATCCTTAATAATATTTCTAAGTATATATAACCGAGAAAAAGTAATTTTACTCTAAGTCTTATATGTAGAGAGAGATCATTTCAATAAAAAATTATGCATTCGTAATTATCTCATTGTGCTTGCTGATGTACTGAAATTCAAATGTGCTTTTATTTTCATCCATTCCTATGGATAAAATAATGCTAGACATTAGATCAAGAGGATATCAAGACCAGGTATCCCTGAGTTCAATGGATATAGTTGATACACAAATATGGCAGAAGCCTTCAGCTACAGGGTTAATTATGGGGGTGGGGGAATTGTCTGTAGCCAAGTGATTATTTCCAAAGGTTAATTTTGTCCAACGAGGAAGTAGAGAAGAACACTTCCAAAGAGAACACTTTCTACTTCCCCCTCGGACAAAACGATTGCCTCTCTAAAAGAGCTATCAGGTGCATCACTTTGAAGAGTGATTTGAGGAAAACGTTCTTCCTCACTTCCACCTGAAGCAAAAGCATGGCTCACTAATGTTTCAAGTAAGCTAGACTCCAGTGTATTTAATTGGCTGTCATAGCTGTTCAGCCTTCAGCATCAGCTACACAGCACTGACAACTAACATGATCACTCTGCTCAGCACGAAAAATTCAAGGTTATTCTCTTAGTTCTCCCTGTACTCTTCTTGATGAATTGTGTTACAATTTTACTGACTTTGGCTATGCCAATGGCCTAGATATTTGGTCTGCCAGTTGCAAAATTAGACTGGCAGATTAAGGAAATCTCTCTTGGGGTCCATGAAATGTAGAAACAAATTACAACTGCTGTTCAAACCGTCTGGGTCACTCATGTAAATGCCCATGGTAAGGAACTGAGGCAAGAGAAGCAGGGGAAGGTGGGGAGTCCCAGACTTTTAAACAACCAGATCTCAGGTGAACTAAATGAGTGAGAACTCATCACCAAGAGAGTGGTGCTAAACCATTCAGGAGGCATCCACCACCATGTTCTAATCACCTCCCACCATGCGCACCTCCAATATTGGGAATCACATTTCCACATGAGATTTGGAAAGGAAAAACATCCAAACCATATCAGAGACTTTGGTTATTGAATGTGTAGCTGTCTCCAGAGAGGGCTAATCCCGTCTTCGAAATGTCCAAGATAATCATGAGAAGGAAAAGGTTGCAGGAGTAAATGAACTTACTTTGACAATAACTAATTTCAGGAAAATGCATTTGGGTTTCCTGGTTGGTACATCTCCAGGTGATAACCTAGGCAAAAAGTGGTCTAAGGAGTTCAAACTTAATTCTCATTCCATGGCATAGAACCTCTTGTTGGTTTAAAATGGTCCTAGAGCATAAAGATAATAACCACTTAGTTAAATCCACTGCTCAACAATGCTCCCTATAATGGCCCACATGAGCCAAACTGGTGAATATAATGGGTCTTTGAAAGTTTTATAAAATTCATTTGCATGTGATCCAGGAGTGTTCTACAAACACACTTGAAACTTTGGCAGGCTAATTCTGTTCATTTGCAAGTAGGGTAAACCTCAGAATCTACAGAGTGCTTGACATTTGCTTTCTTTGAACTATATGTTTTTCAAGCCTTCTTTACTTTGTTATGATTGCATAATTTCCCATTGAAAATGTTAACTGAGGTCAATATATTGTTAACCAATTTGGAATGATATCATTCCAATCTGAAGTAGTATACTAGTAATCATATTTTCAAACATAAACCAATCTATTATTCCCAGGATAAACTCCAGCTGCTCATGACATAATACTCTTCTTACTTATTGTTGCAATTAGTTTACTAGTATATTTTAAACATTTTTGTGTCCTTATATTAACCTATCATTTTTTCCTGTAATGTCTTCATCAGCTTATGTATCGAGGTTACATTAACTTCACATAGTTCATTAGCGATTGTTTCTTACCCCTATATATTCTAAAAGAGTTTGTGTAAATTCAGTATTACTTCTTCCTTAAATGATTGATGGAATTTTCCCGTGAAAAAGTCAGGGCCTGCAATTGTCTTTGTTTAGAAATTACTTAACAGACTCAAGTACTTTAATAGATATTTGGTTATTCTGATTTATTAATGTATATTATTTGGGGTAAGTCATATATCTTATGGAATTAATCCATTTCATCTGAGTTACTGGATTTGCTGCCGCAATGTCTACATGTTTTGATGTCTGTAGGATTTGTGGTGACATATGCTCTCTTGTTTCAGTTGTGTGTCAGATCTCTTTGCACTACCACTCATCTTCCATTCTTACATCTAGACTTTAATTTCTGTAGTGATTCGTTTAGTCAGCAGTTTTCTTTTATTTAAAATAGATACTCTAAAATTTAACCGTTTATGAACAAATTTGTATCTTGGGTCATATTTTCTGAGAACACCCAAACATTATGGTGAAGTATATATTAGCTTTTTCTGTAGAGATCCATAAATGATATACAAAATTCTTTTCTTAAAAGAAGTGAAATATAAAACTATACATTGCAATGTTGTTCCCTTTTCTTCTTGCCTGTGTTACCTTAACACCATTGACAGCCCTTTTATAACTTTACGAGCGTTTGCTGCCAAAGCTAGTCTTGAACTCCTGGACTTAGTCAATCCCCCACTTCAGCCTCCCAAAGTGTTGGGATTATATCCTTGAGCCACTATGCCTGACTGCAGCAGTTTTCTTAAAAATATTGAGGATTCCAGAAGACTTTTGTTTATGTGAGTTATGTTTATTGATATTGTAGTGTAAATAACTAAAACTGAGGCACTTTAAAGCATACAAATATGCTTTTCTCAGTTTTCTGTCAGTGAAAGGAAGAGTTTAACACAAAAATAAAGTTTGTATACACACATTGCATACCATGAGCGGCTATGTTATTACAGGATAATGCCACTTACAGATACATTTAGCCATCTAAGTGACTGGAATGAAGGTTCAATAAAAGTATCATTAGTAGTTATATTTTAGTGAATGGGACATTTTAACACAAAAAAAGTTCATAAGCACTCGTGAATAATTATTCACATAGAGAATTCATTATTCAAAGAAGATTCTTTTGCCAAATGTGCTTATAGGCCCATGTACAAATCCAGCCCCAAGTACTAAATGAAAGATTGTTTTCAGAATGGTTCATTATTACCACATTTCTTTAAGTAAATGGAAAAGTTTAACTTAAAAATAGCTTATAAACACACAGTGAATAAAAGGTATTGGAAGAAATTTCTTTTGCCACACCTGCATGTAGGCCCATAGAAACATCCTGCCCTGAAAATTAAGTGGAGGCTTGCTTTCAGTATGACTCACCATTCTCAGTTTTCTGTCAATAAATGGAAGAGTTTAACACAAAAATTAAGTTTGTATGCAAACACTACATACAATGAGTGGCTATCTTATCACAAAATAGTGTAGTCCCCGAATAACTCCATGGTAGATTATGAGAGAATAAAATTGAAAAAGAGAAATAATATCTTCGCATCATTATGAAAATACTTTGAACATTGTGGCTGTCCTTAAAGGGTCTCGGAAACGGACGAGAGTTTCCAGACAATACTTTGAGAACGAGAGGCCTAGGCCATAAAGGCCCTTGTAAATTTGATTCATGTCAGAAATACATTTTTTAAGTCTTATTGAAGTGGATATTGCCATCTTTAGTGTGAACCTTTTTCTATTTAAATTTTTAACTATAAAATAACTTGTGCTTGAAATCTAATGCATCTGATAGGGATATACTACTCATTTGTCAGTATTTCCTCCAATGTGTATATCTTGTGTCTTCAAATATAGTTTATTTACTATATAAGAAGATCTCATATCTTCTTAATAAGAGCTCTCTGTAGATAATATACTCGAAAATGTAACAACATATGAACTAATTTAAATTCTGGGTCATAATTTTTGGAAACATCCAACAATGACTGTGGAAATGCATATCAGCTTTTTCCATGGAGATCCATGAATGCTATCAGAAAGTTTTCTGCAAAGAAGTGAAATATAAAACTATACTTTACAATATTTTTCCATTTTCTTCTTGTCTGTGATCCTTTAACATCACTGACAATCCTTATAACTTTATGAAACAAAAACTTCATGCCATATGTGGTTTACAGATTTTTGAAAAAAAAATTGGTGGTATAATTTTTTACTTAATAATATTAATGCCTTTAATTAGGCTTTAAAAGATCAGTGTGTCCCTTGGTAGAAATGAGCAAACCTAGTGTCTACATCTTGGTTTCTAACATTATTTCTTTCAAAAGAAAAAGATTTCCTTAAAGAAACTGCTGATTCTAAGCCTGTAGGTAGAGATGTTCGAGATGAAACTGGGACACCTTATAGTACCAAAAACTAAGGAAGTGCTCCACTGTACACACATGTACACATATACAAATGGGAATATGCAAAAGGGACACACTTATAAGAGCTCTCTTTAACCTCTAATGGGAAATTTGAGTGATGTATAAATAATGAAACATTTAATTATAGCCTAAGATATAAAGTTAATGTCAATGACTCTATACACCCTTAAAAAGTGGAACATAGCTTTCCCCCGTTAAGTGTGGTCTTTTACAGTGATATCCTTTCCAAAAGTGCAATACAGAAAGATGGGTGGAAGAGTAACTTTACAGGAGAGGAATTCAAAAACCCTGCCTCCACCAGGCTATCAAGGTTAATATCAACAGTGCTAAGTCATGGTAATACCAGGTACACTTAGTGTGATATGATAAGAATGGTACTCTTCCTTTTTGACCTTCCTCCCAAGCAGCTGTAAACTCTGTGAGACCACGAGGAAAACATCACATGAAGCCAAACCGAAAGGCAGTCTATAAAATGCCCGACCAATACTCTTTGAAACTGCCAGATCATCAAAATCAAGAATAGTCTAACAAACTGTCACCGTCCACAGATCCCTAAGGAGACATGAGGACCAAATGTAATGTGGCATTTTGCATGGAATCTTAGATAGAAAAAGAACATGCATTAGGAAAACACAAAGAAAATCTTAATATTGTCTTTAGTTAATAGTAGTATATCAGTATTGGTTTACTCATTGTGACAAATGTATCATACTAATTTAAGGTGTTAACAGTAAGAAACTCGAGGGGTAAAGTATATAGGAACTTTCTATAATTTTCACAACTTTTCTGCAAATCTTGAAAGCATCCTAAAATATTCTGCCCAATTTCAACATTTTATTTCTTTTACTCTTGACTGATTAGATGTGTTTTCTTCTTACGGTTTTTAATATAACTAAGTTCCTATACAAAACACCCGATCGTCTCAAAGGACACTGAATATGTAATTCAAAGAAAATATACCCCGAATTTTAACATTATTTCCTCTGGAGAAGAATTATACTTAAGGCTCTTCTTAAAAGTCACTAAGTATAGTTGAGAATTTATAACTTTGTTTCCTATGTAATCTAATTTTTAATTCCTATGCTTTTATAAGTTCTGTATGTCACAATTATACTTTTGTATGCACAAAGGCACAAATTTACTTTTGTATGCACAAAATAACATGTGTAGGTAACTGTGCAGTGGGTGGAAGTAAGTTTCTTTCTATTCATCCTTTTCAAAAGCAAAGAGCATACAAGGTATTTGGCTGAGCCCCAGGCCTTATTTTTCCATTTCCACTTCACCTTACTTCTATTTATGAGCTTGCAGGCTTTAAATATCTTTTCATTTCAAAGTGAATTATGCCTTTTATTTATTCTTAGGATTCATAGAATATGAACACCAACAATTTCTGTACATTGCAAATGGGGCTTTATGATGAGGAGCAAATCTTTTCAGCTAGGAACATTTTAAATTTGAGTGAATACTGACTCACAGCAAAAGTGTGTTACAAAAGTTTTCACTGGAGGAACTCCAACATTGAAATTAGAGTAATGGATGAAAATACAATCATCACAATCATATCTTCTTTTTGAAATTGTTATGAGGGTTAATTTTCACAATGCACTTAGAATGCTGATGGAACATGAATAGATGTTAGCTAATATCATGATTGGGATGCTTTAGTAAATAATATTTCTTTCTAGGCATATATATTCGTTATATGTACCAACCCATAAAAGTCCTGTTCTCTTCAAAAAATAAGAAGAAGCTGAAGAATCATGACATTAGCTTAATATTCCTTGCCTATCTTCTAGATTCAACAGTTGAGAAAATAGTCCTTTAATAGATTTTTAGTTATCACAATTAATATTGAACAAGTGTTTTTTTTAAATTCAAAGGGTGAAAAAGTACTTGTTCAATGTTGGAAAATGTATCATTTATTAAAATTTACTCATTCTTTCAATTAGGTCAATTATTATTTGCCTATCACGTGTCTGACATTATTTCAAAATTGTGTTTGATGATGATAATTCCATTCGAAAGACAGGTGTGTCCCTTTTCTTTGGTTTATTATCTAGCATATCAAAGACCATGAACACTTAATTTTAAATGACTGTGTAAACCGGTCAATATTTGAATCTAGAGTTAAAAAAAGAATGTAATGTGAATGTAAACTGAGTTGGCATACAATTTGGCAGATGGATTGGTAATAGCCCCTATGGAAATAGATAACATTACTAGAAAAATAATACTTGAGAAAGAAACATGTATAGAATGAAGTCCTTAGGAACTTTAGTACTTAATGCTTTTGTAGAGGAAGGGAAAGGAATAGCCACAAATGTTATGGTTAATCCAAGTGTATGTGGGTAATAGAAGTCAAGGAAAGAGCTTGTTTAAAAAAAAAAAAAAAGTATTAAATTCTGTTGAATGTAGTTGTGACATAAAATAAATGAAAACAAAAGTCCACTGGAGAACTTTACTGACCCTGTTAAGAACAGTATTGATGAAATAATAGGGTAGAGTATAGCTTAAGGCTAATGAGGGAGCATAGTAAAAATGGAGCCAATGAATGTAGTTTCACTTTGTTTTTTAATAAAATTTGGTTAAGAAAGTTAAGAAATGATTAAGAGAAAGTTTTTTTTTTTTTTTTTTTTTTTTTTTTTTAAGATGGTGAAGATTTGGATATGTTCAATGGCTTATAAAATGTAGGAAAGAGGCAATGAACCAATAGTACAAATTTTCTGTGAATTTAGGAGACGGCATATAGAGTTTAATTGATGAAAAATAAGAGAAGCAGACTGGGTACAGTGGCTAATGCCTGTAATCCCAACCCTTTGGGAGGCCAAGGTGGGTAGATCACTCGAGGTCAGGAGTTCAAGACCAGCCTGGCCAACATGGTGAAACCCTGTCTCTACTAAAAGTACAAAAATTAGCTGGACATGGAAATGGGCATCTGTAGTCCCAGCTACTCAGTACGCTGAGGTGAGAGAATCACTTTAACCCACAGGCAGAGGTTGCAGTGAGCCCAGATCACAGCACTGGACTCCAGCCTGGGCAACAGAGTGAGACTCCATCTTTAAAAATAAAAAGAGAGAGAGAGAAGTAGTTCTAGATTTTAGTAAGAGATAAGATAAGGAATTCTCCAAATATAGATAGGTTTGGAAATCAGGTGATGAAAAATTGATGGAATACTTGCCTAATGGTTTCTATTTTGTGTCCTAATTAAAAGCATAATCATATGTTTAACATGCTAGCCTGGAGTTTTAAGAAAGTCAGAAGTTAGAAGAATGACTGGGCCTATATATAGATTAAAGAGAATAGAAGAATAGTTTCTCTGCAGAAATATAAACAAAATAAAAATCGTGATGATGGCTCAGTTGAAGTCAGACAGATGAAGTTTAATATGTGAGGGGAAAATAACAAAAGTGAACTCTTCAGATATGAGGAGAGGCCAACTCATTTACATCTTGTAAATCTTTGGAAAAAGCTGGGCATGGTGGTAAATACCTATGTTGCAGCTTCTTGGGAGGCTGAAGTGGGAGGATTGCTTGAGACCAGGAGTCCAGCCTCAGCAACATAGGAGAAGAGAGGATGGGTTTGAAAGATATGTAGAAATTAGAGTCAATGGTAGGAGTTAGAGGAGGGTTTAAAAAGGTGCATTTTACTCAATAAAACAATATGTATTCAGAAGAAAATCTATAGACAAATTTTTAGCAATAAAATGATTGTTTGCAATGGTTACTGGATAAAATTTATATCTGAAAGTCAGTTATATCTAAACATTAAGAAATAATTAAATAATGTAGAAGAAAAACACAACTTACTGTAGCATCACAGAATAGAGAAAAATCTAACAAAGATGCATGGGTTTCTGGATTGCATTTCTTGGTGGATGCAGCTCCATCCACAGGTGAAGAATAATGAGGAAGGGGGCATGCATGTGTACATAATATAATGAGATAAACGTTGATTGCAGAACTTGATATATTTATTCTTAGCCAATATTTCTTCAATTCCTGCTCTCTGTCAGGCACTGTAGAAGAGTGTGCGACTATATCAATAAAAAATATCGATGAGACATCCATGCTTTCTGAGAAATTGCATGAGCTATCTCAATGTGGATGTCTAGAATATGGCTGTATAAAGAAGGCTGGGCCCTGGAAGATGGAAAATAGATTTGGGCTAGACATCGAAAACTAGTAGATATTTTTATATAGATGAGAATAATTGGAGAGAATATTTTGTTCCAAAGGTCAAAACTTGGGGCACATCAGTATATTGAAGAACAGTTCCAAAAAAAAAAAAACTTAAAAACACAGAAATGAGATTAAATTATTCAAAATAGCAAGTTGTTTTTTATTTTAAAAACAAGTCATTGAAGTAATAATTCTAAATAAACGTATTTTATATATTTAGTTCACTGGTTTACATATTTAGTCAGTTTTCATATGAGAAAATGTCCTGAGGGAAATAAAAGAGAAAGAAGGAAAGAAAGAGAAAGTTCAAGAAGCCAAACTGAAGCTATATTCCTTAATCACCTAATCTCAAAAGTCATGCACCATCATTTCTGCTGAATTCATTTCGTCAATACCAGATTTTGAGAAGAAAGGAAATAAACTTCATACATGATAAAACAGTGGACAGTTCTGAAAATCATGCTAGATCAGAAATAGTATGACAACCATTTTTAAAAAGTAAAATCTTTCACATTGAATTTTACACATATCTTCTGAACTGTATTTTGAATTTTTATGTACCTAAGTCATAACTTGGGGGAAATTGGCATCACCAAAATATTAAGTATTTCTATCCATAAAGTTTACTTTATTTAGTTTTTGTTAAATAGCTCTTTTCGCCACGTTAGATTTTTTTCCTATTCTGTGATGATACTGTAAATTTTGTTTTTCCTTTACATATTTAGTCATTTCTTAATGTTTAGATATAACTGACTTTTTAGATATCAATCTTACATCCAGTAACCATTGCAAACTATCATATTACTGCGAAAAATGTGTCTATAGATTTTCTCCACAATATATTTTGTTTCATTAAGTAAAATGCACATATTTTAAGAGTTCCGTTTGGTAAGTTTTGGCAAACATGTTTTTCATGTAAACCACTATCACAGTAAATAATATTTTAATCAACTTTCATAAGATAGCTTTATGTGCCTCTTTCTGGAAAATCCCGTGCACGCAGGTACAATTAACATTCTGATTTCAACAGAAATAAGTAAATTTTGCACATTTAGAGCATCAGATAAATGGAATCACACGGTCCGACCTCTTCCTTTTGTGGCTTATTTTTCTCAACATGTTTTTTTTTTTTTTTCTTTTATCTTCAGTGTTTTATGTATCAGGACTCTGTTCCTTTTACTGTTTAGTATTAGTCTATCGTATGAATACACTACAGTTTTTTTTATCCATTCTCCTCTTGATAGAGTGAAACAATCTGGATCTAATAAGGAGGGCAAAACCACATAATAATTTTAACAAAGTTAATATTAAGACACATATATACCATGGAATACTATGCATCCATAAAAAACGATGCATTCCTGTCCTTTGTAGGGACATGGATGAATTGACACAAGAACAGAAAATCAAACACCACATGTTCTCACTCTTAGGTACGTGTTGAACAATGAGAACACATTGACACAGGGAGGGGAGTATCACTTACTGGGGTCTGTTTGGGGGAACTAGGGGAGGGGCAGCAGAGAGTAGGGAGGTTGGGGAGGGATAACATGGGGAGAAACGCTAGATATAGGTGACAGGGGGATGGAGGCAGCAAACCACATTGCCATGTATGAACCTATGCAACAATCCTGCATGATCTACACATGTACCCCAGAACCTAAAGTACAATAAAATATATATAAAAAAATAAAATAAAACAAAATAAAGACTAACTCTAAAAGGAAATTAGACTAGTAAATTTCTGGCTAGTAAAAAGTGAAGAGAATAAAAAATAGAGAATTCCTAAAGAAATAACAGTTATAAGGAGCGGCTACTACCCTTAGGGCTGAACTAGAGTGCTCAAGGAAGACATTCCTCTTGGGTCGAGATATAGACCTTGTTGGAGAAGGCATGGATGTGGCTTACCAAATGGCAGAGCTTTTTTGAACTATGCCTGCCAAAACTTGCTGGAAATCTGAACTGTAAGATGCTACGGAGCACTATTCACAAGGAGGTACTATATGTAGCAGAAACACTCTGTTATAAAACCACCCAAAGTGGATGCTGGCGGAAGCTAAGTGCTGGCCATTGACAGCTACTGAAACAGCACTGAAGAAGCCTCGCACATTGTTGCACATTGCAGGACTCTGCTGAGCAAGCCGACAGGAGCAAATAAGCAAAACTTTTTTTTTCTCCTGCAATGTCTCCCTGCACACTAATTCAGTGCCAGCAGGAATAAGCAAAAATGTTTAAAGGGCCAAGATCCATATTCACAAATTAGTCTAAAATGGTGAGCCAAGAGGCAATAAAGCTATAACCAACAGTTAGACCTCTGGATAGTTTTGCATAAAGCTGTAATGAATATATTTTAAAATTGTGGAGTTTTGTTGTTGTTGTTGTTGTTTCTCTCTCTCTCTTTTTGGTAAATGCCTAGGAGTAAAAATGTTGGGCCACAGAGTAGACCTGTATTAACTTTGTAAGAGACTTCAAAGAGTGGCAACATGCTGGGATCAGTTCATTAGTATCTACAAATAAGCCAACAAAGATTTTGATTGGAATTAGATTAAAACTATTAATTTTAAGAGAATTAATATCATAATAATATTGAGTTATCTAATTTATAAATATGATACTTTTTAAATTAAAGTCTTCTTCAGTATCTCCAATAGTGTTTTACAGTTCTCAGGATAAGGTCTTACACAGATTTGCTAATTTATTCCCAAATATTTTGTATTTTAAATGTTATTTTAAAAGATATTCTTAAAAATTTCTTTTCTAATTGCTTGTTACTAATATAAAGAAATATATCGAGTTTTTATATTGACCTTGTATCTTAAAACCATGATACATTCTCTTATTAGTTCTAGCAATTTTTTTGGAGATACCATGGGATTTTCTGCTTATACAATCATTAAATTTGTAAATAAACAGTTTTACTTTTTTTTCCACATACTTTATCTATTATGTCCCTCTTGTCTTTTTGCTCTACCAAGGACTAGTACAATACAGAAGTAGTGTATGCAAACATTTTTTTTCTGTCTTCTTTCTAATCTCATGGGAAAACATGTAATATTTCATTTTTTATTTATTTTTATTTTATATATATATTTTTTTAATTGCATTTTAGGTTTGGGGGTACATGTGAAGAACATGCAAGATTGTTGCATAGGTACACACATGGCAGTGTGATTTGCTGCCTTCCTCCCCATCACCTATATCTGGCATTTCTCCCCATGCTATCCCTCCCCAACTCCCCACCTCCCGCTTTCCCTCCCCTTTCACCCCCCAACAGACCCCAGTGTGAGATGCTCCCCTCCCTGTAATATTTCATTATTAAGAATAATATCAAAGTCAAGATTTTGCTACCAAAACTATACTGATCTCATAAAATAAATTGGACAGTCTTCCTTCACTGTTTTCTGAAAGATTAAGATTAGTATAATTTCCTAAATGTTTGGATGCAGTTAACATTAAAGTCATTAATGTCTAGACATTTCTTTGTAGAAAAAATTTTAATTATAAATTAAATTTTAAATAGATATGTCTTGCCGGGCGCAGTGGCTCACGCCTGTAATCCCAGCACTTTGGGAGGCCGAGGTGGGTGGATCACGAGGTCAAGAGATCGAGACCATCCTGGTCAACATGGTGAAACCCCGTCTCTACTAAAAAGACAAAAATTAGCTGGGCATGGTGGCACGTGCCTGTAGTCCCAGCTACTCGGGAGGCTGAGGCAGGAGAATTGCTTGAACCCAGGAGGCAGAGGTTGTGGTGAGCTGAGATCACGCCATTGCACTCCAGCCTGGGTAACAAGAGCAAAACTCCGTCTCAAAAAAAAAAAAAAAAATAGATATGTCTCTTCATGTACTTATTTTCTATTTCTTGTTGTTATAAATTATGTACTTCATTTCAATGACTATCTGTTTTTTTTTTTTTTTTTGAAACAAGGTCTTGCTCTGTCACCCAGGCTAGAGTACAATGGCACACTTATAGTTCTCTGCAGCTTTGACATTCTGGGCTCAAGCAATCCTCCCACCCAACCTCCCAAGTCACTAGGACTACAGGTGTGCGTCATAATACCCAGATAGTTTTTGTGTTTTTGTTTTTGTAGATACTGGGTTTCACTATGTTGCCCAGGCTGATCTCAAACCCCAAAGCCAGTTGTCCTGCCTCGGCCTCTCAAAGTGCTGAGATTACAGGTTTGGGGCGCTGAGGCTGGCCCATTAACTGTTCTTTTAATTTCTAATAATACTCCTGTATTCATAGTTCCCTAAGCATGTTTTATATTGGTAATATCTTTCTTTATCTCTCTTAAGTATGTTTTAAATTTTAATTTTAAATGTTTTTCTGCTTTAATATTTGTGTCTTCTAATAGACTCTATAAATCTTTGTGGTGTTGTCTTGATAAAAATTGTGCTTTTCCAGTTTACAATACCAAAGACCTGGAACCAACCCAAATGCCCACTGATGACAGACTGGGCAGGGAAAATGTGGCACAGATACACCATGGAATATTACGCTGCCATCAAAAACAATGAGTTCATGTCCTTTGTAGGGACATGGATCAACCTGGAAACCATCATTCTCAGCAAATTGACACAAGAACAGAAAATCAAACACCGGATATTCTCACTCATAGGCGGGTGTTGAACAATGAGAACACATGGACACAGGGAGGGGAGCATCACACACTGAGGTCTGTCAGGGGGAAATACAGGAGGGACAGCGGGAGGTGGGGAGTTAGGGAGAGATAGCATGGGGAGAAATGACAGATGTAGGTGTTGGGGAGGAAGGCAGTAAATCACACTGCCATGTGTGTACCTATGCAACAATCTTGCATGTTCTTCACATGTACCCCAAAACCTAAAATGCAATAAAAAATAAAAAATAAATAAATAAAAAACAAACAAATAAATAAATTGGTAAGACCAGAGGGGGGCAGAAACTGTGCTTTTCAAAACTTGTTTTATTGGGCTATTATGCCATTTTTTTTCCAAGGAGTATCAGCTACTCTGACAGACACTGTGAGGAAGTGAAGGTTGGTCCAAGTTGGCCCCAGAGAGCTCGGGGAATGGGCAATGGATGAGTCCTTTGTTTCAGGGTCCCTGGCTCTAGACAACTACAGTCAGACAGTTTTTATCCTAACAAACAAGTACTCAGGCCAAAGCTTCATGCCTTGTAACTCTCCCTTCCCCTGGAATTAGGAAAAAACAAAAAACAAACACACTACTAGATGTTAATTTGCCAGACCTGAGTTTTTGGAGGGCTAGATGGGGTTAAAACAACTGTCCAAGTTTAGATAGGACATTTTCCTCAGGTATTCTCAAGCATAGGGTTTTTACACTGAGAACATCTGAGCAAGAGCTTTGAGTATCTGTTATTGTTATTGTCTCAGGGCAATGGGTGTGGAAAAGCATGAACAGAACTTGATAATATTTTCCCTACTTTATTCTAATACAACCATGCTGGACTTTCTCCTAAGGCCAAGGCCACAAGTTCAAAAGCTCTGCCATTGAAGAGTTATGAATTTTCTGTTTTTCAATGATGTTATAACTTTGGCCAGAGAGCCAGCTAAGACAACAATTTTTTAAGTTCGAAGTTTTTAATATGAATTTAGATATTAAAAATGGTAAGGAAATTCTTTTTTGGGTTAATATATATTTGATTTTACATACTTAAAACATTCAAATACCAATGATATCTGAACAACACAAATAAATGGTTGAAAAAGATTAAATTTTGTCAGCTAACATTGAATGCATGTTATAAAAATTTTAAGTTATTTTGTGCACTTTTATAATACATTGGCTTCAAATTCATTATTTTAATGAAAACATTTTCAGAGAGTTCTTGCTCAGATTATAAATAAGTGAGCTGTGTTTCAAAAGCATTTTGCATGAACATGTTTTATGGTATCTAATAAGGCAACACAGAAAGAGAAAATTTAGAGACCATGTTAGATAGTTAACCAGTATATAAGATCGAGGATGAAGAAGTTTAGCAGCTACACTGCTACATTACGATAGATAATAATTATGAAGACTTTAACACCAATTGACAATCTTTGCCTGAGTTCATATGTTCCTAAAATGGGACTCACTGAATCATAAAGTAGGCAAATCCACAGATTAAGGACTTTGTTTCTTGTTTGCTTTGTTTCGTTTGGTAACATTAGCTATGCATTTAACAGTTATTCATCTTGGTGTTCTCTCAATTTACTGATTGCCCCTGAAGTATGTTATAATTCATCTTTCACCATCCACAATTTGGTATTTCTATTGCATCTTCATGTCATATCTTCTTGATAGAGCCAGATCATAATACTGAATGACATGACAGATTTTAATCATTTTGGTCGCTAGTAAATGAGCTAGTAAGTTATTGTTGATGTGTGACGTGGAAGGATATGTTCTGTAATTATTAATACTTATAAGTAGCTATTTCCAATTACATGGATTAGAAGCAGTTCTCTTCAAGAGCAGTGCATCCATGTCTGGACCAGACACTTATGTTAGATCTATGGTGGCAACACAAGTTGGCATGTGCATTATTTCCCTGAATACATTCCTTGCTCATGCTTAGAAACACAGAGAGCAGTATATTTCTCCAGAAATCCTAAAGCTCTCAGATGAATATAGTTTCAAATGCAAACTTCAGCAGGCACACTTTGGTGGAGGGAAAGTTGGAAGAGAGGTTCAGTAATTTATGATTACATTATTACCCACACAAAATACCTCTCATAAGCCATAAATTTCCTCTTCAAAGAGCTAATTCTGAATGATTATATTTTCTACTGTCCCATCTATTTAGTATAAGAGCTACATTCAAACATCAGAAACCTAGCTGAGAGCAGGAAAATAAAAGGTTTACTTAATCTTCCTTGTAAAATAAAAATAAACAAACAAACACCAAACTGAAAATATTTTGGGTAAAGATGCAAAAGAAATGGATTATATGTAATGATGTCTCTGTCTCTGATTATACTTATTTTTTTATTACTGAAAGCTTAAAGATAGGCATAACTGCAATGCTAATATACAGGTGTCATTTTTCCCTGCAATATATTTCTCAGACTGAGTAAAGTTTTGATTAAAGAATTACTTCAGTGAAACTTTTTACTCATTCATATGTCAATAAACTTTACTTCATTATGTCTCTTACAATGGCTGTTACTGGACTTATAGGACAGGACTGAAATATTCTTAGACAGCATTAATGAATTCACCAAAGTCTCAACATAGTAGGACCTGATATCAAGTTATGAATTCCAGATAAGCAAGGCAAAATGATATAGGACAAAGACAAGAACTTGAAATTTAAGACTAGATTTCTATCCTTAAGTCTGTAATAAAATTATCAGTGAGTTTTTCCAAAATACCATCTTTGTTGGCCTTAGACCCACCATGGGTAAAAGGATGGTGTAGAATTAGATTAATTATCAGGTCTATGGTCATACCTGAATGTTCCTGATCTCATCTGATCTCCCAAGCTAAGCAGGGTCAGGCTTGGTTAGTACTTGGATGGGGATTAATCATCAGGTCAGTTTCAGTTTCAATGTTTCACAATCTAGTACAAGACATATGATATTTTAGGACTATTGTAGGTCATTTAGATCAAATCTCTAGGTATATAATCCAGGCTAAATGGTGCATTGGGGGAATAGAAACTTTGCTGGCACTCTTAAAATCATACCAAATATTTAGTCACTTAATCCTCTAAAAAGTAATAAGATTCTTTGGAACTAAACAATATTCTTAATGATGTAAAACATGATAAAAAGGAAAGAAATATGCTATGGGCTCTAAATATGTGAAAATTATGTGCATGTGAATCTTTTTTAATAGCTGTTTCAACTCTGACAAATCACTTAATCTAAGCTTCAATTTCTTCATCTGTAAAATGGAGATTACACCACATATATCTTGACATAAAACTGAGAATTAAAAGGATGGACACGCTTTACATTTCATAAATGTGCAGTTGCCATATTTATACGTCTTTACCTACTCAGTTCATCAAAATAAAAGTACTTTGTTACTTTCAAATTTTCACTTTTTTCAGGTTGGTTTCCAGGAGTGTTTTATTTCTTTAGGATGCTCATTTTTCAGTTGAAAGTGCAGCATATAATTTAATATAATATATCATCTCATCCCAAATAGCCTGTTTTCAGGTGCTGTGTACTTTTGGCACAACTGAAAGGAGCTCTCCACTATAAATGTCACCTATGATAGATACTATTGGCTATCAAGCCACTGGCATCTCTGGCCCATGGAGTAGGTCAGCAGGCAATTTTGCAGAGTGTCTGAGCTATCTACAGGAAGAACTTACTCAGCAGCAATACCAATTGCTTTTACTTAAAATTTAATTTGTGTGATGAATGCTTAAAGGAAGTTTTTTCTCTTACCACCACTTCAGTGGCTTCCAAGAAGAAACTTCAGAGGAATAACAGGAAAAAAATAATGAAGAGGCAGAAACTTAATAGGAAACAGACAGTTTGGATGTGAAAGGCCAATTTCTTATTTAACTTCTGTGACTGTCTCAGGCAGTCCATGAACAAGATTGACTATGGCACTGAAAATGTCATAGGTTCTTTTTTCTTTATCTTTTTCCTTTAAAAACTACACACTTCCTTAAAATTGACAAGAAATACTCTCTCTGATACTGAAAGCAGGAATACAGAACAAACACAGCCAAGTTTAGTGACTAATTCAACAATTAAGTCTATAAATCAGAAGACTAAGTAATCTTCACAAGGAGTGACATATAGTATTTACTTTAGAGCTATAAAATACGTAGCTGAGCAGTATAAAATTGGTGGCGGGGGGACAACTTTGGAGCACTGAAAAGGATAAAAGGAGGAAGAAATGGACAAGTTATTGAAAGGCAGGCAGTCAATAAAAGTGCCACTTTGTGATCTTAGCCATAGCTTTAAAAAGTGTGGTTCACAAGCACCATGGTGGATTTTGTTTGACCAAATTTCATGTTTGACCAAATGTATTATTTAAAAAGTTCATTTTGCTACTGCAGGATTTAACCTGAATTTTAAACAGCTACAAATAACATCTTTATTTTATTACAATAATATTTACCTCATTTATTTCATAACCCTTCAGAGTGAATGAAGAGTTCTGTTTATAAGTTAAGCATTAAAATTTCAACCAGGCATATTGACATAAAATAAAATACAGAATTCTAATTAATTTCCCAACTCATTTTCTAACATCCAAGATTTTATATTGCTTCTTTGCATCCAGTATTTACATTCTAAAACAGGGAATTGGTTTTATTAACCCTATGCACATACTACCTCTATCCCAATGTCTGAAATAGACAGTGATGTAGTTTTGATGTGTTTGTGGAATTCATTAGTGATTTTAAATTTCTGTTGAAAAAACTGGAAAATCTTTTGCCTTTAATTTAGCAGATAGAAATTTTTTTCTTTTAAATAAATATTTTGTGTGTTAATTATGTTTAAAGTTCAGAAAAAATGAATGCTTTCTTTTCAAATTAAATTTTCTAATTATTTAAGCTTTCAAAAAATACAATAAGCACTATCTGGCTCGTTTTTCCTTTTTTCTTTTTATTTACTTAAAGTCTAGACTCCCAAAACATCATACTTTGAATATTGATTGTAGTCAGTAAGATAAAACGTATCCCCTTAGAATACATGAGTTTTAGATATTGGGTTTTTAAAATGTGTTAATTAATATCTGTTATATAACATCAATATAAGCTTTCCTAGTTAATATGTAAATTAATGCTGATTCTACTTATGCCACATATAAAATTTCCAACTTTTTAAAATTAGTTTAATAAAATTGATTAAGTTGTAACATTGAAATCTACTGGAACCAATTCATGACTTGAAACATAATCCCTCCATTAATTTCATATTACTGCATTAAAACTTTGATTAGCTGAATATCTGAAGGGACAGAGAGAATGGTAGATAAACCAGAAAAAACTCTTTGATCTTAATATTAAAAATTATTCTTAAATATAGTCTACTTATAGCTTTAAGCAATACTTATACTAAAAATCATTTTTTTTCTTATTTTTTTAGAGCCTTTGGTGTTTTTCTCCCAGATACTATTGATTTTGTTATAGAATAATACTATAATTATAGAATTTAAATAATAAAATGAGTATTGACATGAGAATCTTTTGAAAAACTATTTTATTTTATTTTTAAAAAACTACTCTTCCATTCAAAAGTGGGCGAAGGATATGAACAGACACTAAAAGAAGACATACATGAAGCCAACAAACATATGAAAAAATGCTCATCATCACTGGTCATTAGAGAAATGCAAATCAAAACTACATTGAGATACCATCTCACGCCAATTAGAATGGCAATCATTAAAAAATCTGGAGACAACAGATGCTGGAGAGGATGTGGAGAAATAAGAACGCTTTTACATGGTTGGTGGGAGTGTAAATTAGTTCAACCATTGTGGAAGACAGTGTGGCGATTCCTCAAGGACCTAGAAATAGAAATTCCATTTTATCCAGCAATCCCATTATTGGGTATACATCCAAAGGACTATAAATCATTCTACTATAAGGACACATGCACACGAATGTTCATTGCAGCACAGTTTACAATAGCAAAGACCTGGAACCAACCCAAATGCCCATCGATGATAGACTGGACAGGGAAAATGTGGCACATATACACCATGGAATATTATGCAGCCATCAAAAATGATGAGTTCTTGTCCTTTGTAGGGACATGGATGAACCTGGAAACCATCATTCTCAGCAAACTGACACAAGAACAGAAAATCAAACACTGCATATTCTCACTCATAGGCGGGTGTTGAACAATGTGAACACATGGACACAGGGAGGGGAGCATCACACACTGGGGTCTGTCGGGGTGTAAAAGGGGAGGAACAGCGGGAGGTGGGGAGTTGGGGAGAGATAGCATGGGGAGAAATGCCAGATATAGGTGATGGGGAGGAAGGCAGCAAATCACACTGCCATGTATGTACCTATGCAACAATCTTGCATGTTCTTCACATGTACCCCCAAACCTAAAATGCAATTAAAAAATATATATATATATAACTACTATTAAAGCATTAAAATAAATATTTAGAATCTTTTTTAAAACTATAGAACAAATTGTCCTATATGAAGCTGAGTCCTTGAGGTGGTTGAGTGGTAGGCAGGAATCTGCGGATTATCATGATAAAATTCAGACTCACATATTCATATTAGTGATGGTACATGAGTCATTTGGTCATCCAAAGGTGATACAACAGGTAGTAAGGAGGCCAGAGGAAATTCGAAGTTGTTAAGCAAAAGCCTGGAACTAAACTGAGGCTTGCGAGAGTCGTAGATGAGATGGTTAAGCTTTGTTCCATTTGCTCTGGAGAAGCCTTCCAATTCTAAAGGGATTAGAATACATCCTTATTAGTGGAGATTCTGTCACAGTTGAGGCAAAAGATGCTTATTCAATGATTTGGAGCGAAAACTGCTGATTTTGGCATAGAGTCAGCACACACATTTTTGAGATACAGTGGTTTGTAGTAATCTGCTGAATAATTTATTTACAGCTTGTGGTTTCCAAGCCTATTTTACTTTTGAGGCATTTTCACATTTGCAGTTACTTCATTAATGATCTGTACTCATTTGTTAAGATCTGTCATCTCCAGATGACAGATGTTAGCGTCGTGGTTTCAAGTGCTTTTGTTCATTTTGTCTTTCTCTTAGAGTTGTGGTTTCAAGTGCTTTTGTCATTTTGTCTTTCCCTGTTTCTCAGTTCCGAGCATAATGCCCAGCCTTCAGAAGGTGTTTCACAAATGCTATTGACTGAATGAAAGAAAGACTGATTGACTCAAAGAGCTGCCTTCTGCTAGATTTGGTGTTGAATGTCATAGATATATTTCTAAATTCCTATGAAATCATATCCAGAGCAGGGATTCCTTTAGTTTCAGGTTCTGCTAACAGAAAATGTAAACTATTTTTCTATTATGTTCTTTCAGTAAGTGTGAATTGTAGTTTAAAAACAAAATTCCACTCAGTTGAAAGCTGATTAACTGAAGTTTTCTCTAACTTCTACAGTCATATCTTAAAAGTGAAGGTATTATCCTAACATTTAATGACAGTGATAATCATTCATGTTTATTGAGCAATATCAATGTTTGGGTACTCTTGGGAAACTTTTCAAGCATTATGTCATTTAAGAGGACCATATAAGTGCATTTAAAACTTGACATATGAATGAAGTGAATTGGAAATGTTGACAATATATTATGTATATATCACTCTTAAGTGGGTTCACAATGCCTGGAAAGCTGTGCAAATATGTTGGTCATTGTTAAAAATAAAATGATGTTATTTAACCACTGATTATGAGCACACACTGCATCCAAAATGTGATGCAAAATATTTCCTTGTTCTTGTTACCAAATCACTTTTCTGTCCATAAATTCTTGTTTGAAAGTGTACCTGAGAATCCCTTTTATTGTCTCAATCTCTATTCATTACTGCACGTTCACCTAAATATCTTCTTGCTCTTTTAATTTTTTTCACCCTCACTCAACCCTAGATATATTCCTGTATCTTTCTGGAAGGAAACAAATAGAGTTGGCTAAGCAAAGGGGGAAGGAGCTTGGAATGCCAAAGTCTTCTCCCCAGAGCAAGAAAAGTTCCTCATATTCATATTGTTAATAGTAACTATTTTTGATGCATTATTATGCTGAAAGCTTCTCCCTAATGTCCTACCAAAAACCCCTTTTCCATGAGAGTGAAAAAGAGAGAAAAGAATGACAGGAGATGAAAAAAATTCTTATCCTATATACCCATTATGTAATTCTTAAAAGAATCATAAGAATTAGAATAGAATGCCAATCATTAAAAAGTCTGGAAAAAACAGATGTGGGCGAGGATGTGGAGAAATAGGAATGCTTTTACACTGTTGGTGGCACTGTAAGTTAGTTCAACCATTGTGGAAAACGGTGTGGTGATTCCTCAAAGATATAGAACCAGAAATACCATTTGACCCAGCAATCCCATTACTGGGTATATACCCAAATGATTAAAATCATTCTACTATAAACACACATGCACACGTATGTTTACTGCAGCACTATTTACAATAGCAAAGACTTGGAACCAACCCAAATGCCCATCTATGAAAGACTGGATAAAGAAAATATGGCACATATACACCATGGAATAATATGCAGCCATAAAAAGGATGAGTTCATGTCCTTTGCAGGGACATGGATGAATCTGGAAACCATCATTCTCAGAAAACTAACACAGGAACAGAAAACCAAATAGCACACGTTCTCACTCATAAGTGGGAGCTGAACAATGAGAACATGTGGACACAGGGAGGGGAACATCACACACTGGGGCTTGTCAAAGTGGTGGGGAGAAAGGGGAGGGAGAGCATTGGGACAAATACCTAATGCAAGCAGAGCTGAAAACATAGAGGATGGGTTGACAGGTGCAGCAAACCACCATGGCACATGTATATCTATGTAACAAACCTGCATATTCTATACATGTATCCCTGAATTTATAGTAAATTTTTTTTTAAAAAAAAAAGGTAGAATAAACTTGAGATTTAAAAATACTTTAATGAGCTCCATGGTTGTTCTTCAGAATATTGTTGCTTGTGGAAAAGCAGGCTCAACCGAAATGCACATTTTCATGAAGAAAATAAGCTCTTACACAATCAGTATATGAGGGATGATGTCAATAAAATGCAAAGTTGCACAGGACCATTTGTGACTTTCTGCCCCCCACTTCTAGTAATTTATTCATCAGATGCAACACTTGAATGCAACGCACAGCAATACAAGCTATGCAGAAGCATATTGTTGTATAGTGTGCCTATTTATCACGTTATTCCTCTTAAAATCACAAATTTTAAGCAATGTTTTAATAAATAAAAATCATATTTGTTTATTGGATAAATATAATGTTTTCAAATATGTATATATTATGGAACGGCTGAATCAAGCTAATTAGCATATGCATTACTTCACATATCCTTGTTTTGTGGTGAGAACACTTAAAATCTATTCTCTTAGTGATTTTCAATAATACAATATATAATTATTAATATAGTCACTATGTTGTATAATAGAACTCTTGAACTCATTCCTCCTATCTAACTGAAATATTATATTCTTTAACCAACACATTTATCCGGCCCCCAGCCCCAGGTAGACACTATTGTATTCTAAGTTCATCTTGTTTAGATACTATATATAAGTGAAATCATTTTGTATTTGTGGTTCTGTGTCGAACTTATTTCCCACAGGTAATGGCCTCCAACTTCATCCATGTTGTCACAAATGACAGGATTTCCTTCTTTTTATAGGTTGGATAGTACTCCATTGTATATATTTACCACATTTTCTTTAACCAATCATCTTCTGATGGACACTTAGGTTAATTCTATATCAGGAACTCAAGCAACTTGATAGCAAGAAAACAAATAATTAAAACATGGGCAAAGTAACTAAATAGGTGTTTTCCAAAAGGAGATATACAAACGAACATGTGTTTGAAAAAAATATACAACATCAGTAATAATTAGGTAAGTGAAAATTAAAACCACAAGGAGATACTAACTCCTGTTAGAATGGCAATTATCAAAAAGAAAAAAGACAACAAATGTTGGTGAAGATGTGGAGAAAGGGGACCCTAGTACACTGTTGGTGGAAATACAAATTACTGCAACCATTATAGAAACAGTACAGAATGTCCTGAAAATGAAAAGAGGATTTCCAAATGATCCAGCAATCCTCCTTCTGAGTATATATGTAAATGAAATAAAATCAGTATGTCAAAGAGATAACTCGTCTGCAATCAAATCATCAGCCATGACTGCGATTATCTGGAGTCACCTGAGGGAGGATGTTTATTTCCAAATTCACCTCAGTGGCTGCTGGAAGGTTTCAGTAATAACCAGAATCATGTATCTAGATAGAGAAACCATTATAATGATTTTCTCTACCACTAATAATGATGTGCAACAAATGAACTAAAACAAAGTCTACTTAAAATTTAAGTAGATTTAATTTCTTAAATTTTCAGAGGTAAATGGAAGATTTAAAGGGTTTTCAGATCATATCCTCTTCAGTTATGAGGCTGCCATTTTTGTATGCAGAAAAGTCAATCATAATATATTAGTTTAAGGCACAGAAAACCCAATCTGTATTTGAAAAAATAAAGATTCTCCAAAATTTAATATCTTCTTTTTATGCCATATGAAACACAGGAGTCTCTTGTTGCTAAATAACTAACAACCAGAATCATACATCTACATAGAATAGCTATAGTTTTTCTCATGCTTGATGTCATGGACAACTTGATTTTCCAGATTAAGGCTCTGCCTCACTTTCTCACAATGTGGATGTTTTTAACGAATCTTTCAAGGTCTTAGGTTGAACATTCTGTTCAAAATGTTGCTTTCTGTTGAGGAGAGAACAATCAGATGCTCAGACATCACACCATGGAACTTAGTCTTATGGAGATGTAATAAGAACTTCATACCATGTCTACCTCAAATCATTGAGGCAATGAAAAAAAGAACCATAGCTGTTTTTTTGTTTGTTTGTTTCTTTTTTTTTTTTTTTTTTCTTTTTTGTAGACAGGGTCTCTGTCACCCAGGCTGGTCTGCAGTGGCATGATCTCAGCTCACTTCAGCCTCAATCTCCTGGACTCAAGTGATCCTCCCACCTCAGCTTCCCAAATAGCTGGGATAACAGGCATGCACCCCCACACCTGGCTAAATTTTTGTACTTTTTTGTAGACATGAGGTCTCACTTTGTTGCAAAGGCTGGTCTCAAACTCCTGAACTCAAGCGATCCTCCTACCTTGGCTTCCCAGAATGTCGGAATTACAGATGTGAGTCCCTTTGCCTGGCCTCATAGCTGTTTTGTCTACCACTAATAACGATGTGCAACAAATGAAGTAAGACAAATTACTTTACAGATTGATGAATGTCATGTGACCCAGGGAGAACATTTTGAGCATTTTAAGATTATAGACATAATGGTCATACTTGCTTCACATATTGGTTTTCATTACATGTTCACCTGAACACTCTGTAATATAATTTTGTAAAACTACTATATTCTGTATTAGTCTTAAGTATTTATATTGCTTATTAAAAAGTTTGGAAGATGGCAAAGACAGCCTTGGCTTTAAACAGATCAAATGATAGATATTTACCTGTCATTCTTCAGTAATATTTTTTCTCATTCTCTTTTTGCCTTCCAGGTTTGCCTTCTCCTTTCCATTAATTAATTACTATTCCATTATTTTTCCATTAATTAATTATTTTCACACATCTGTTTGGGAAAATCATCAAGGTTTAGTCTTTTGGTCTTCGATATTCTTCCTCTGAATTCTCTCCTCATCCAGTTATATGAGTTTAACCCCTGTGTAGATTACTTCAACATTTTCATCTTGAGATCTCTCTGCTGACATCAATCTCTTATCTCTCAAAATCTTTCTACCCCGTAGTGTGTTGATATCTCCCCATCATCTCACATTCCAAATGTCCAAAATGAACTCACTAGGGTCTTTTCAAAATCTGGTATTTTTCATGATGTCTCTGCTTTTCCCTCAGCCACTAAGACCTAAAATACCACATTTTGATAGTATTCTAACTTAATAACAATTTTTTAAAACATTCTTTTGCAAGGTGTTTTGGGATCTGCTAAGTTAGGAGTTACCCCTCAATCAGGGGTATTCAGAAAAAATCAGCTTATGATTTTTTCTCAATGTGATGGAAAATTCAATACAACAAAAATGGCTGGTTTCTTAAGAGTTTCACATGCCCTTTAATCCCAATGGTATGGAATGTTCACCAACCTTTGGATGTTACTCCCACTACCCTCAGCCTTCCACCTGAAAGAGGACTCTTCATTTGTTCAAAGGGCCCCAGGTCACAATACTAGTAGCTCCCTATTTGACTGGAATAGACCAAAGAGAGGAGGCCAAAATTTATAGGTGTTTTTCAGCAAAGAAAAGGATGTTCTATGTTATTATTCTTCCTGGAGTAGAAATCTAGAATTACAGTGAAATTTCTGTTAACTTCTTTGTGTTTAGGGATAACAAAGAAACATTTTCTACCTACTCTATTTTTGCAGACTTAAATGTCCAAAGATAAACAAGGTAAGATGCCTAAATAAGGGATTAGTGACTTTTTCTCATTTAATCTTAGTGAAGATTTGTAGCATGTCTGACAGGAAAAGGCCTCAGAGATGTTTGATTACTTTCTTAAGGACAGTAATTGTCATTTATGAGTATTCTCTATTTCTGTGAAATTTTTTAAATAAAATTTAAATGGTCAGTGTTTCTGGAGTTTTGGGACATCTTGGGGTATTTTTCCAGATATCTTCAATAACATCATCATGTTTGTCTTTTTTTTCCACCTTTCTATTATAATCTGTAATCTCATTGTCTCTGAATTAACTCGTAGCTCCCCACTTCCACAGTTTTTTACTACAAGAATGGTTTCAAATCGTACTTTTATAAGGTACTTCTGGGCTTGAAATCATTCAGTACCTCTGATCTTTTTATATTCTTAGATTAGCAATCAGAATGCTCTAGGCTGTGAGCCTTTCTTGAGATTTTATTTCTTTTCTCCTATGCTCTCAACTTTTACCAATGTAGCCAATTTTTATTTCTGACACATTCATTGCCTATTCTTCTTCTATGATTTTATCCATATTTTTGCTTCACTTAGAATTTTTTGCTCCTATCTTTCAAATTATCAAAGCCTACATTTCAAGTTTCGTCTAAAGTGTCACCTTCTCCAGGAGGACATTTCTAATCTAGCTGACATATATCTATCCCTTCTTCCTATTATATTGTTGCCTTTATTCATTTGACCATTAATTTTTTAGGATGCAAAATGTGTGGAAGTTAAGTGATTCAACTGATCTTTAAGCTATTGGACAACAGGAAATATGTTTTATACATTCTGGTGTTTCCTAAAATGACAAACACAGCATGCTTGATACATGGTTAATATTCACTTATTAGTTGATCAGTATTTTGAAAAATTACAGATGGCTTCTCCTCAGGAAGAGAAAATTATAGCACATTTTATTCCTGCTGTGTTTATTATATGTTTATCTTTATAATAAACACAAAAAG
The DNA here is from genome assembly GCA_004027835.1 of Alouatta palliata. NCBI lineage: Eukaryota > Metazoa > Chordata > Mammalia > Primates > Atelidae > Alouatta > Alouatta palliata. The sequence continues at coordinate 70,849 of PVKV010011165.1, forward strand.
AACAAGGAAAACGTATGTTTTTAAATATCCCGTAATTAGGTGTCTTTTCAAGTTCTGAGTAAATTTGCGTTCTCTCCTTGTGACAATGCAAAGATATTTGCTTAAATTTGATCTCTATATGCTTGGTAATAAAAAGATATTTATAAACAGTATATTGCATCCTTGTCTTCTTATACATATTATGTTTGTCTCTTTATTTTTGGCAATGTGTTTCATAACTTTGCTCTCCCAATTAGCAAGTGTGTGAGTGTCTTCTTCCTACTTCAGCTATCAATCGAGTGAATGAGTCTGCCTCTACCTTACATAGATCCTAAAACGATTAATATTGGGATTTTTTCTTACCTACCAAAATAACCATGAAAGATTTTAAACTTTGATCATGACCCTTTCTGGTTTATGTGATAAAATTTAAAAGTGATACTAACTTTTTCGTCTTTTATAGATAAATACCTGAAATAAAATAAAAATTTCAATCTAAACCATATTCATATGTGCTGTATCCTCATTTGTTACTTAGTGTATACATTTCCAATACTGAAAAGATTTTATAAATGAGCAGAGGTCTTTTACTAGGTTAAATAAAGATAATCACAGGAAATATAATGGTGACTGAAGTTTTGGGATACTTTAAGCAAATGGAAAGACAGGTTTGGCTGCTTAGGAGATTGGGATCAGCTTCATCATTTAATTTAAAGGGCACTGAAACAGTAATGTGAACTCACTTTTATGATTATATGGGAAGACCCCAGCAATATGCTATTATGGAAACTAACAAATTTCTGAGGTTATGTTGTCTATAGAATTTTATTACAATTGTTTAAAAGAGAAGTATATGATTTTATGAAAGAAGCAATGATCTTAAAGAGTTGATTCTAGTGTTTCTGCAAAAGTACATGTATAACTTTTTCATGTGTTATATGTTTTATAAGGTTATTTGAGAGAATGGTTGCTATTTTTTGAATTAAAAAAGTGACCTTTGGGCTGAGACGCTGGGGTCTTCTAGATATACAATCATGTCATCTGCAAATAGAGACAATTTGACTTCCTCCTTTCCTATTTGAATACCCTTTATTTCTTTTTCTTGCCTGATTGCTCTGGCTAGAACTTCCAGGACTATATTGAATAGGAGTGGTGAGAGAGGACATCCTTGTCTAGTGCCAGATTTCAAAGGGAATGCTTCTAGTTTTTGCCCATTCAGTATGATATTGGCTGTTGGTTTGTC
>PVKV010011166.1:0-71939 GCA_004027835.1 Alouatta palliata
ATTCTCCTGCCTCAGCCTCCCGAGTAGCTGGGACTACAGGCACGTGCCACCATGCCCAGCTAATTTTTGTATTTTTAGTAGAGACGGGGTTTCACCATGTTGACCAGGATGGTCTCGATCTCTTGACCTCGTGATCCACCCGCCTCGGCCTCCCAAAGTGCTGGGATTACAGGCGTGAGCCACCGCGCCCGGCTATATTTCATATATATAAAAAAATATATATATATGGCCATCATCATCAAAACAGCATTTTATTGGTATAAAAATAGGCACAGGCTAGGCACAGTGGCTCACACCTGTAATCCCAGCACTTTGGGAAGCCTAGGCGGCAGATCATAAGGTCAGGAGTTCAAGACCAGCCTGACCAACATGGTGAAACCCTGTCTCTACTAAAAACACACAAATTAGCGGGGTGTGGTGGTGCGCTCCTGTAATCCCAGCTACTCAGAAGACTGAGGCAGGAGAATCACTTGAACCCAAGAGACAGAGGTTGCAGTGAGCTGAGATGGCGCCACTGCACTCCAGCCTGGGTGACAGAGCGAGACTCTAAAATAAATAAATAAAGGCACATAGCCAGGCGCCGTGGCTCACGCTTGTAATCCCATCATTTTGGGAGGCCAAGGCGGTTGGATAAACTGAGGTCAGGAGTTCAAGACCAGCCTAGCCAACATAATAAAACCCCGTCTCTACTAAAAATACAAAAAAATTAGCCGGGAATGGTGGCGGGCGCCTGTAATCCCAGCTATGCAGGAGGCTGAGGCAGGACAATCACTTGAACCCGGGAGGCGGAGGTTGCAGTGAACCGAGATCACACCATTGCCCTCCAGCCTGGGCAACAAGAGTGAAACTCCATCTCAACAACAACAACAACAAATAGACACATAGACCAATGGAACAGAACAGAGAACCCAGAAATAAACCCAAATACGCTACAGCCAACTGATCTTGGACAAAGCAAATAAAAACATACAGTGGGGAAAGGACACTATTCAACAAATGGTGCTGGGATAACTGGCTAGCCACATGTAGAAGAATGAAGCTGGATCCTCACCTCTCACCTTATACAAAAATCAGCTCCAGATGGATCAAACGCTTAAATCTAAGACCTGAAACCGTACAAATTCTAGAAGGTAACATTGGAAAACCCCTTCTAAACATTGGCTTAGGCAAAGACTTCATGACCAAGAACCCAAAAGCAAATGCGACAAAACAAAGATAAACAGATGAGACTTACTTAAACTCAAAAGCTTCTGCACCGCAGCAGAAATAACCAGCCAAGTAAACAGACAACCCACAGAGTGGGAGAAAATCTTTACAGTCTACACATCCGACAAAGGACCAATATCCACAATCCATAAGGAACTCAAATCAACATGAAAAAAACAATTCCATCAAAAAGTGGCTAAGGACATGAAGAGACAATTCTCATACACAAATGGCCAAAAAGCATGAAAAAATGCTCAATATCACTAATGATCAGGGAAATGCAAATAAAAACCACAATGTGATGCCACCTTACTCCTGCAAGAAAGGCTATAATCGAAAAATCAAAAAATAGATGTCTCTACTAAAAATACAAAATTAGTCGATGTGGTGAAAAGGAAACACTTTTACACTGTTAGCGGGGATGTAAACTAGTCCATCCACTATGGAAAACAGTGTGGAGATTCCTTAAAGAACTAAAAGTAGATTTACCATTTGATACAGCAATCCCACTCCTGGGCATCTTGAAATCATTATACAAAGGCGATACTGGCACATACATGTTTATAGCAATTGCAAAAATACAGAACCAGCTCAAATGCCCATCAATCGACAAGTGGATAAAGAATATGTGGTGTATATATATACACATATATATCATGGAATACAGCTCAGCCATAAAAAGAAATAAACTCATGACATTGGCAGCAACCTGGATGTAATTGGAGACCATTATTCTAAGTGAAATAACTTGGAAATGGAAAACCAAACCTTGTACGTTCTCACAAGTGTAAGTGGGAGCTAAGCTATGAGGATGCAAAGGTGTAAGAATGATACACTGGGCTTTAGGGACTTAGGGAAAAGGGTGGGAGGGGGTGAGGGATAAAAGAGCACACATTGGGTACCGTGTGCACTGCTTAGGTGACGCGTGCACCAAAATCTCAGAAATCACCACTAAAGAACTTATTCATATAACCAAACACCACTTGTTCCTCAAAATCTATTGAAATAAAAAAATAAAAAATAAAACAACTTAAAGGCCAGGCGCAGTGGCCTATGCCTATAATCCCAGCACTTTGGAGGGCCGAAGCAGGCAAATCACTTGAGGTCAGGAGTTTGAGACCAGCCTGAGGAACATGGTGAAACCCCATCTCTACAAAAAAAAAAAAAAAAAAAAAAAAAGCAAAAATTAGCTGGGCACAGTGGCACATACCTGCAGTCCCAGGTACTTGGGAGGCTGAGGTGGGAGGATTGCTTGAGCCCTGGAGGTGGAGGTTTCAGTAAGCCAAGATTCTACCACAGCACTCTAACCTGGGTGACAGAGTAAGGTCCTATCTCAAAAAATAATAATAAAATAAAGAGTGTAATTGGGCTAGGCGTGGTGGCTCAAAACACCTATAATCCCAGCACTTTGGGAGGTCGAGGTGGGAACATCACCTGAGGTCAGGAGTCTGATCACCTGAGGTCACCAGTCTGGCCAACATGGTAAAACCCTGTCTTTACTAAAAATACAACAATTAGCCATGTGTGGTGGCACACCCCTGTAATCCCAGCTATTTGGGAGGCTGAGACATGAGAATCATTTGACCCCAGGAGGCAGAAATTGCAGTAACCCAAGGTTTTACCACTGCACTCCAGCTTGGGAAACAGATTAAGACTTGGTCTCATGAAAAAAAAAAGAGTGTAGGGGTACTGTTTGTAACTCAATGGATAAATGCTTGAGGGGATGGATACCCCATTTTTCATAATGTGTCTATTTCACCCCGCATGCCTGTATCAACACATCTCATGTACCCCCTGAATATATGTACCTCCTATACACCCATAAAAATTAAAAATTAAGTAATAAAACTTAAAAAAAAAAAAATCCAGGCAACTCTTCTGTAGAGGCCGCACAGTGAGAGAAGCCCCAGAGGTTGATAGGCCGCATGGAGGAGAACTGAGATGCCCCAGCCAGTAGCCAGCACCAACGCTAGACACATGGGCAAGGCCATGCCAGACCTGCTAGGGTGGCCAGTCCTCCCGCTGAATGCAGCCCATGCGTGAACCCATGAAACGGCAGTTGCTTGAAGCTGCTAAGGTTTGGGGTAATTTGCCACCCAGTGACTGGTAATCAATACAGTACTCATGAATATTCACTGCAGAAAAGAAAGGAAGATGAAAGGGAGGAGAGAGAGAAGGGGAGGGGAGGGGAGGACGTGCACTGCCTGGAAGAGCTGCAGCCTGAGAACAGCAGCCGGGGCTGCTCCTTAGTCCCAGCCTTGCATTTTATGCTGTGTGGTCTCAGCTGCACCTCTGATCATCTCTGTGCTTCTGATTCCCCATTTGAAAATTGTGACAAGGCCGGGCGTAGTGGCTCACCCCTGTAATCCCAGCACTTCTGGAGGCCAAGGCAGGTAGATCATGAGATCAGGAGCTCGAGACCAGCCTGGCCAAGATGGTGAAATCCCGTCTTTACTAAAACTACGAAAATTAGCCAGGCGTGGTGGTGGGTAACTGTAATCCTGGCTAGTCGGGAGGCTGAGGCAGGAGAATCGCTTGAACCTGGAAGGCGGAGTTTGCAGTGAGCCGAGATCACGCCACTGCACTCCAGCCAGGGTGACAGAGCAAGAATTCATCTAAAAAAAAGAAAATTGTGAGAAAAACAATCCACAGACTCTATCTCATGACAGAAGCTAAAGAAGTCTACTAAGTCACTCTGGGTCACTCCCAGTGAGATGCCGCCTCCATATAAGAGGACCCTATTAGGGTCTTCAAACTCAAATGACACAGAAACCATGCAGGTAATAAGTACAAGAGAAGTGCGCTGTGCTGAAGATGGTTTTCTGCAAACTGTTTATTTTCTGTTTCCCACTTTTTTTTTTTTTTTTGAGATAGTCTTGCTCTGTTGCCCAGGCTGGAGTACAATGGTGCAATCTTGACTTCCTGCAACTGCCGTCTCCTGGGTTCAAGCAATTTTCCTGCCTCAGAGCCTCCTAAGTAGCTGGGACTACAGGTGCACACCACCATGCCTGGCTAATTTTTGTATTTTTAATAGAGATGCGGCTTCACCATGTTGGCAGGCTGGTGTCAAACTACTGAACTTAGGTGGTCGGCACGCCTCAGCTTCTCAAAGTGCTGGGATTACAGGTGTGAGCCACCTCGCCCAGCCAGTTTCCCACTTTTGACAGAGAGATTTCACTTATCTCTAGAAAAAATAGCAGTGCAAGTGGGGTCATAAAGAGCAGGTGACATTCAGCCCCCGGGTCGGGGAGACAACAGGGAGTGGTGGAGACTGCAGCGAACAGGAGACCCCAGGCCCTATTTAAATGGAGTGCCTGCTACTGGGCCCCAGCTTGTGCCAGGTAGGGAGGTGCCAGCCCTACTTTGTTCAAGACAAATGGTGATCCAGATGTTTATGCAAATTCCTTCGATTTGAAATGTTCAAAACTAGCCTGGTAAATTAAAAAACACTATGATGGCCAAATATAACTGTCTGTAGGCTGAATGTGGCCTTCAAGCCTCTGGCCAATCTGTGTTTTTAAAACACAAACACATAAGAAATGACCAGAACAGACAAATTTATAGAGACAGAAAGGAGACTGAGGGTCGGGGCGGGGGCTGTGAGGGAATGAGAGATAACAGGTGGAGTGCTTACTTTTGGGGTCATAAAAATGTTCTAAAATTGGTTGTGGTTGATGGTTGTACAATTATGTGAATATCCTAAAAGCCATTAAATTATACACTTTAAACAGGTGAACTGTAGGTATGCGAATCACATCTCAATAATGCTACTTGCGCGTGCACGCACACACACACACACACACACACACACACACACACACACCACTGAAGAATATTCTTAGAATAGCAAGGTCCATTCAGCCCTGCCAGAAAAAGCATCCTCATCTCTATGCACAGGACAAGAGATGAAATGAAGGTTCAAAGATCCCGGAAGCCAGGGAGCAAATGAAGTGATTCTGAGTAGCGTTAGGTTTGAACTGCAAACACGAAGGAGCTGGCAGCTTAAACAATGACCCGCCGCCCAGAAGGAATGCAGGAACTCTTTCCTCTGAGGTCCCCAAGGCAGGACAGAGTTCCCATCCTGGTCCCAAAAGGATCCTTGATCCAGTGTCCAGAAAGGTCCAAGTGTCCAGAAAGGGCTGACTAGTTTGCTCTAAAATCACGCAGACCCTGACTTCCAGGAAGGACAATTTGGCGACAGTAACCAACATTTAAAATGCATGTGTGAGAAAAAAAAAAAGATTAAAAAGGAAAAAATCCACACACACATGAACCCCCCACACACACACACAGACACAAAAGAATAAAAAATAAAAATAAAACACATGTGCTGTCTATGGCCACACTGCCCTAAACATACCTGATCTTGTCTAAAATGCAGGTGCCCTCAGACACAGGAATACACCTCCTAGGTATTTATCCTACATATTTGCATAAATGCAAAATGATGTATGTGCAGAGATATTTATTGCAGGATACTTTGTGACAGCAAAAGATTCCACATGACTTAACTGTCGGTCAACAGAGGAATGGTTACCTAAATTGTCATTCAGACAGACAATAAAATTCTGTCTAACTGCTGAAAATAATCAGGTAGCTCCTGGGCGTTCATACAGAAAGGTCGGCAAGACATGAGTGAAAAAGGCATGAGGCCAGGTGCGGTGGCTCACACCTGTAATCCAGCACTTTGGGAGGCTGAGGTGGGCAGATCACTTGAGGTCAGGAGTTTGAGACCAGCCTGGCTAACATGGTGAAACCCTGCCTCTACTAAAAATACAAAAATTAGCTGCATGTGGTGGCGCGCACCTGTAATCCCAGCCACTCGGGGGGGCTGAGGCATGAGAATCACTTGAACCTGGGAGGCGGAGGTTGCTGTGAGCCGAGGTCTCGCCACTATACTCCAGCCTGGGTGACAGAGTGAAACTCCATTTCAAAAAAAAAAAAGGGCCAGGCACAGTGGCTCACTCCTGTAAACCCAGCACTTTGGGAGGCTGAGGCAAGTGGATCACCTGAGGTCAAGAGTTTGAGACCAACCTGGCCAATATGATGAAACCCCGTCTCTACTAAAAAAACACACAAAAAACATTAGCCGGGCATGGTAGCACATGCCTGTAATCTCATATACTCAGGAGTTTGAGGCAGGAGAATCACTTGAACCATGGAGGCGGAAGTTGCCGTAAACCGAGATTACACCATTGCACTCCATCCAGCCTGGGCAACAAAAATCGAAACTCTGTCTCAAAAAAAAAAAAAAAAAGCATGATGCAGGGACTGGAGGTGGCAGGAAGTGGGGACTTCCCTGTCCTACCTGCCCAGAAGAGGGACGGGGAACACGGGAAATGAACAGCAGGGGGATCTGGGGAGGAGCACAGGGCTGAGGACTGGGCGGCAGTGCTCCCGCAGCCCTCCACGGCCACAGGGTCTTTTGGATTTGTAACATGTGCATACATTTTTTAATTTTTAAGACAAAATTTTTAAAAAAATGAAACCAGCTAAGCATGGTGGCTAAAACCTGTCATTCTAGCACTTTGGGAGGCCGAAGTGGGAAGACTGCTTAAGCCAGGAGTTGAAGACCAGCTTGAGGAATACAGTGAAATCCTGTCTCTTAAAAAAAAAAAAAAAATATATATATATATATATATATATATATATATATTTTTTTTTTTTTTTTTAAAAACCAACTCCAATTTACTTTATTTTTTACTTTTTTTTTTTGAGATGGAATCTCGCTCTGTCACCCAGGCTGGGGTGCAGTGCCGCGATCTTGGCTCACTGCAACTGCCACATTTCAGGTTCAGGTGATTCTCATGCCCCAGCTTCCCAAGTAGCTGGGACTATAGGCACGCACCGCCACAACTGGCTTTTTTGTATTTCTCGTAGAGACTGGGTTTTGTCATGTTAGTCAGGCTGGTTTCAAACTCCCAGCCTCAAGTGATTGCCCGCCTCAACCTCCCAAAGTGCTGGATTACAGGCATAAGCCACCATGCCCAGCCAGCATGTTTTGTTTTTTGAGACGGAGTCTCGCTGTCTCTTACCCAGGCTGGAGTATGGTGGTACAATCTCGGCTCAGGGCAACCTCCGCCTCCCAGGTTCAAACAATTCTCCTGCATCAGCCTCCCAAGTAGCTGGGATTATAGGTGCCCACTGTCGTGCCCAGCTAATTTTTATATATTTTTTAAATAGAGATGGAGTTTTACCATGTTGGCCAGGCTGATCTCAAACTACTGACCTCAAGTGATCTGCCCACTTCAGCCCCCCAAAATGCTGGGATTACAGGTGTGAGGAAACATGCCTGGCCTAATGTGTTTGTTTTAAGGCTTCTGTGTGATGCTGAGGGTCAGCCAGATGGGGAACCTTCATCCAAGGCTCTAGGCAGACCCTCACCCAAAGCAAGGATGTGTCCTGTCATAAGAGGTTGTCAGAGCCCTGAGGCAGGCTCCCTCCGCCACTGGGAGGTTTTGTGGGTAGAAAGTTGGGCACATGTAAGAGAGGCTGCCTCTCCCAGAACCTACCTTGGCCCTGGCTCTTCATGCCCCAGAAGGTTCTGGTGCAGGGAGGCAGCCAGCTCAGTCCTTGTCCACCTGGTTGGCGCAGCAGCCACCTCTGGTCTCTCTGCTACCACTGTGGTCCCCCCAATACATTCTAGCACCGCAGCCACCAGTCTGTGAATCTTTTCATTTGTTATTATCTTTGAGACAGAGTCTTGCTCTGTCACCCAGGCTAGAGTGTAGTGGCGCTCATAGCTCACTGCAGCCTCAAACTTCGGGTTTCAAGCCATCCTATTACCTCAGCCTCCCAAAGTGCTGGGTCTACAGGCATGAGCTACTACGCCTAGCACAAGTCGATAAATCAGATCCTGTCCTTTATGCGTGACCCTAGAACAGAATCCAGACTCCTCCCCTGGGGACCCGGGCCCTAGTGTGGCCCTGTCTACCTCCCCTGACGCTTGCTGTGGTCACTGAGGTCCCTCCACTCAGGCACCTCCAGGTTCCTCATCCTTCCCCTGTGGCCAGCCATCTGCTGGCAGATCTTTGATCTCTGGCCCTTTCCATCCTCCTTCCCCTCAGCCTGCATCACCCCTCAGGTGTCTCTTGCGTGGCATTTATCACCACTGAGTCACTCTGTTTGTCACTAGTCTGCTCATCTTCCTTCCCACCTGTCTTGCTGGTCCCACCCAGTGCCTGACACAGTGTCTGGCACCATGCAGGTTTGCCATACGATTTAAGAAACTGGCCAGGTGCGGTGGCTCACGCATGTAATCCCAGCACTTTGGGAGGCTGAGGTGGGCAGATTGCTTGAGCCCAGGAGTTCAAGACCAGCCTGGGCAACAGAGCAAGACCCCCATCTCAAAAAACGTTTTAAGGAATAAATCTTGGAACTACATTTTTGAGACAGTATACCATGCCCTGGAGCACCACCCAACAGACCTTTTTTTTTTTTTTTTTTTTTTTGAGATGGAGTTTTGCCCTTATTACCCAGGCTGGAGTGCAATGGTGTGATCTCAGCACACAGCAACCTCCACCTCCCAGATTCAAGCAATTCTCCTGCCTCAGCCTCCCAAGTAGCTGGGATTACAGGCACCTGCCAGCATACCCAACTAATTTTGTATTTCACCATGTTGGCCAGCCTAGTCTTGAAATCCTGACCTCAAGTGATCTACCTGCCTCGGCCTCCCAAAGTGCTGAAATTACAGGCATGAGCCACCTTGCCCAGCCCCCTGCTGCAGACTTCTAATCCAGCATCCCAAACTTGAATGCCCAAAGGGGACCAGCAGGTCACACAAGAATAGGACGAAAGCTGGGAAGGTTCCCGTAAGCACGCTGTGTTTGCATCTTGGATGTACTATTCTTAGCTTCTACTGCAAAGAAAATGCCTCTCCCACATTTTTCTTGAAACTCAAGGCCACCTTTGGCTAATTTACATTTTTCTACTTTTGCCCAGGTACAGAGCTTGGAGAAATATTTCCCTTTTCTCTCATCCTGACTAGAAAAATCAAGTTTGCCAGGCACGGTGGCTCCTGCCTGTAATCCTAGCACTTTGGGAGGCCAAGGCAGGCGGATCATCTGAGGTCAGGAGTTCAGGACCAGCCCGGTCAACATGGTGAAACCCCATCTATATTAAAAATACAAAAATTAGCCGGGCATGATGGCAGGCACCTGTAATTCCAGCTACTCAGGAGGCTGAGGCAGGAGAATCTCTTGAACCTGGGAGGTGGAGGTTGCAGTGAGCCAAAATTGCACGACTGCACTCCAGCCTGGGCGACAGAATGAGACTCCATTTCAAAAAAACTAAGAAAAAAGAAAAATCCAAAGTTCAAGCAGAGGGTAAATGGTGACTGGTAACTGACACTGCCTTCAGGATGAGGGTGACAATAAGGAGCAGTGCAGCTGTGGCAGAGGGCCACTACTAGGGCACATGGATCTAGTATCACCAGACTGTCCATTTTAAAAAATAAACAAGAAACTCAGATTTTTCCAAAAAAATTTCCATTTCTAAAACCCTACAAGGGCTGAACTCTGAATCAGTTCAGATGCTGGATGAGGCCTCTAGGCTACCGGTTTGCGAGCCTTGAGCCAATTCGTGTGTAGTTAAAAGTACCAAGTACAGGCCAGGTGCGGTGGCTCACGCCTGTAATCCCAGCACTTTGGGAGGCTGAGGCAGGTGGGATCATTTGAGGTCAGGAGTTCGAGACCAGCCCGGCCAACATAGCAAAAGCCTGTCTCTACTGAAACAAAAATCGGTTAGGCACAGTGGCATATATAGGCACAGTGGCCTATAATCCCAGCTACTAGGGAGGCTGAGGCAGGAGAATTGCTTGCACCTGGGAGGCGGAAGTTGCAGTGAGCAGAGATTGCACCACTGCACACTAGCCTGGGTGACAGAGCAAGACTCTGTCTCAAAAAAACACACACACCAAAAAAAAAAAAAAGAGAGGGGGAAGTTCACACCAGAAAGAGGGGTGGCAGTGAAACTGGTTGCACAGAAAACCCCAGAGGCCCTGGAAACAGTAACTCCCCTGCCAGCCCAGCTCAAGGCACCGCCCTTTCGCAGCTCCTCCGTCGGGGGAAAGCAGTGTGAAGTCCAGGCAGAGCCTGTGCCCCTCACTTGCTGCACGTCCTGCTGCTCCCCCTCCCACCAGCTGCTCTTCTCTCTATCCCCCAAGACCCCCCAGCTTCATGCCCAGGACTTTTGCAAGAACTGTTCTGTCTGCCTGGGGTATTTTTCTCCTCAGCCAGCCAACTCCTATTCAGGCTCAGGGCTCATCCTAAGACAGCGCTGCTTCAGGGAAGACCTCCTTGACTGCACCCACAAAGACAGTAACCTATTCACCCTCCTGAATCTCTGCGCACACACAGGTGCCCTATCTCACATCTGCCCATGTTGTGTGCTTCGTAGCATTCATTACAGTTTAGAGGTCTTATTTGTTACGGTTTTGTCTTCTTTTTTTTAGATAGGTCTCACTCTGTCGCCCAGGCTGGAGAGCAGTGATGCGATCTCAGCTCACTGCAACCTCCACCTCCCAGAGCCCAGGTGATCTTCCCACCTCAGCCTCCCTAGTGGCTGGGACCACAGGCACACACCATCACCATGCTCAGCTAATTTTTGTAGACACAGGGTTTTGCTATGTTGCCCAGGCTGGTCTCCAACTCCTGGGCACAAACGATCTGCCCGCCTCCCCCTCCCAAAATGCTAGGATTATAGGTGTGAGCCACTGCATCTAGCCTTGTTATGTGTTTATTGTCTGGCAGTGCCATGGGGCAAGGGCCTTGTGCCTCTCACTGCCTGTGGTGTCCCCAGCTCCGGGAAAGACTTGGAACGTACAGAGGCTGAATGAAACAGGCCCCGCTTCATGGGAGGCCCAGGACCCCCTAGGGCTGGGGCTGACTGGGCTGAGATTCCTACCGCTCTGTGGAAGAGGCCAAAGTGTCCCTGGGAGACAGGCTGGTAGGGAGGAAGCTGCTGTCCAGGCCTTTTCGCAAACTAGGTTCCCCTTTTCCTGCTCATCAGCCCCCCTGGAAACTGTTCCAGCTTGGGGATCTGCTAATGAATTAAGCTTTAAAAGAGGGGGCTGCACGTGACTCCGCTCTGGCGCAGTTTCTGTCTCTTTTGGTAAATAAACTTTAGCAAACGCTTTAAGTGGGTTATTGCTGCATGGAGCTACAGGGAATTGGGGCTCTTTATTACACGTCCCTTAAAAATGAGCATTAGCAAATCCGTGACTGAGCTAAAGAGAGCCCTGAGTGAGAAAATGAAATTAATACACGCAGTTTCTCATAAAGACTATTCCTAATAGAGACAAAATGAAGCTGGGGCTTAGCCAATGGGCACAATGACATCTTGCTGCTGAGAGTAAGGGAAAGAAGAAACAAAACACGCACTCAGGACCTAAAGACAGTGAAAAGTCACACACAACCTGTCTGCCCTGAGTCCCTGGGACACTAGACCAAAGTGTGCTTGGGGAGTGCTTAGCCTCCCCCAGGACCCTGCCTGGCAAAATGCAGCAGCCCTGAACCATTCATGAAGGATTCGTCAGTTACACTACATTCACACGACCTCCTTTAGCCTGTGAGAGCCTCCGTATGCTGAGCCATAAAATTGACATGACACCATCCCAGTCACTGGGTCACTGCCATGACAATGACATAAGCCATGAACAGAGTTTGGCAAACTGGTGCCACACAGTATGTGCTCAGGAATGGGAACAATTACCATTTCATCGTGGGACACTAGGAAGTCAGAGAGTGACGGAGACCCAGGCTCTCCGACATGGAAGCCACACATCTCATGGGACTACTGAACACTTCAAATGTGGCCGGTCCAGGCTGAGATAGACTGAAAGTTCAGTGTCAAAAGCCTGATTTTGAAAACGTAGGACAAAGAACAGAATGTGAAATTTCATTAACTTTTTACTATTGATCACATGTTGAAATATTTTGGATATACTTTTTATTTTTATTTTTTTATTAACTAGAGACGGGGCCTCGCTATATTGCCCAGGTTGGTCTGGAACTCCTTGGGCTCAAGCGATCCTCCAGCTTTGGCCTCCTGAAGTGCTGGGACTACAGGCGTGAGTCACTGTACCTGGCCCAGATATACTGTTATTTTAAATATACTGAAATTAATTTACCTGTTTCTTTTTTTTTCCTCTCTTCTGGTTTTCTTTGTTTGGTTTGGTTTTGTTTTTTGAGACAGAGTCTCGCTCTATCACCCAGGCTGGAGTACAATGGTGCGATCTTCGGCTCACTGCAGCCTCTGCCACCTAGGTCCAAGCAGTTCTCGTGCCTCAGCCTCCTGAGTAGCTGGGGTTACAGGCATACATCACCACGCCTGGCTAATTTTTGTTTTTTTAGTAGAGACGGGGTTCCACCACATTGGCCAGGTTGATCTCAAACTCCTGGCCTCAAATGATCTGCCCGTGTTGGCCTCCCAAAGTGCTGGGATTACAGGCGTGAGCCATGGTGCCCGGCCACTGGTTTTTCATGTAGCTCCTAGAACACTAAAAATTGCACAGGTGGCTCACATTTGCAGCTCCAATTATATTTCTATTGGACAGTGTTTATGGAAACCTATTCACATTATTTTTAATTTTTGACATTTTTTGTAGAGACAGGGTTTTCCCTGCATTGCCCAGAATGGTCTTGAGCTCCTGGTCTCAAGTGATCCTGCCACCTCAGCTTCCCAAGTTGCTGGAATTACAGGCATAAGCCACTGTGCCCTGCCTCCATGTTATTTCTTAAATTGAGATAAAATTCACAAACCACACAACTCATCCTTTTAAAGTGTTCGATTCCGCAGTTTTCAGTATATTCACAAATTTGTGCAACCATCACAACTATCGAACATCGAGAACACGTTCATCACACCAAAACAAAGCCCCATACCTTCCCACTGCTGTTCCCACCCATCTGCCCATGCGATTTTAAGTAAAGAAAAAAAGCAAGTTGCAGGACAGTATTACAGCAGCGAAATTTTGTTTAAAACTCATATAGGCCGTTAGCTCAGTGATTTCCCAGATAAAAGAAAAAAAAAACTAATATAGGCCAGGTGAGGTGGCTCACATCTATAATCCCAGCACTGTGAGAGGCCTAGGCGGGCAGATCACCTGAGGTCGGGAGTTCGAGACCAGTCTGACCAACATGGAAAAACCCCGTCTCTACTAAAAATACAAAATTAGCCAGGTGTGGGGGTGCATGCCTGTAATCCCAGCTACTTGGGAGGCTGAGGCAGGAGAATCGCTTGAACCTGGGAGGCAGATGTTGCAATGAGGCGAGACTGCACCATTGCACTCCAGCCTGAGCAACAACAGCAAAACCCCCATCTCAGAAAAATGATAATAATAAAACTAGCATAAACAGGCTAACCACAATGGTACACGCCTGTAAGCCCAGCGCTTTGGGAGGCTGAGGCTGGAGGATCTCTTGGGCCCAGTAGTTCAAGACCAGCCTGGGCAACATAGTGAGACTTTGTCTCTACAAAAGAACCTTGTTTAAAAAGTTAACCTGACATGGTGGTGTGCCTGTGGTCCTGGCGATGTGACTTTGTCTCTACAAAAGAACTTTGTTTAAAAAGTTAACCTGACATGGTGGTGTGCCTGTGGTCCTGGCGATGTGGGAGGCTGAGGTGGGAGGATCATGTGAGCCCAGGAGGTTGAGGCTGCACTGAGGTTTGATTGTGTCACTGCACTCCAGCCTGGGTGACAAGGTGAAACCCTGTCTCAAAAAAAAAAAAAAAAAAAAAAAAACCTAAAAAACTAAAAACTGTTCTGTTCAAAATTGTTTAAAAAAAATAGAGGAAAATAAAAAGAAAAGAAACAAATATATATATATATATGTAATAAATATATATATGGAAAGATAGATTTTATGCATTTTTCTGAGAGGGAATTTCACTCATTGCCCAGGCTGGAGTGCAATGGTGCAGTCTAAGCTCACTGCAACCTCTGCCTCCTGGTTCAAGCGATTCTCCTGACTCAGCCTCCCAAGTAGCTGGGATTACATGCCCAGCTAATTTTTTAAAATTTTTATTAGAGACGGGGTTTCGGTCGAACTCTTGATCTCGTGATCCGCCAGCCTCGGCCTCCCAGTAGTGCTGGGATTACAGGTGTGAGCTACCACACCTGGCGAGACAGATTTTTTTTTAAAAAGAGTCTCACTCTGTCGCCCAGGCTGGAGTGCAGTGGCATGATCAACGCTCACTGCAGCCTCAACCTTCCCCTGTCCACCATCCCCAATCCCACCTCAAGCATCCTCCTGCCTCAGCCTCCCAGAATGCTGAGACCACTGGCGCGAGCCAATACTTTGCCTAGACATATACAGATATACACAAATCTACATTTGTAGTGCCTTTTTTTTTTTTTTTTTTTTTTTAGACGGAGTTTCACTCTGTCACTCTGTCACCCAGGCTGGAGTGCAGTGGCACCATCTCGGTTCATTGCAACCTCTGCCTCCCGAGTTCAAGTGATTCTCCTGCCCCAGCCTCCTGAGTAGCTGGGACTATAGGCGCCTGCCACGACGCCCGGCTAATTTTTTTGTAGTTTTAGTAGGGACGGAGTTTCACCGTGTTAGCCAAGATGGTCTTGATTTCCCGACCTCGTGATACGCCCGCCTCAGCCTCCCAAAGTGCTGGGATTACAGGCGTGAGCCACCTCGCCCGGCCCTGTAAATGCACTTTAAATGTCCAGAATGATTTACACCAAACTGTTAATGCTGGTTTTCTAAGAAAACTAGAATTAGGGTGGGAGAGAAAAGAGAGAGGGGTGCATAGCCTTTATTTTAAATACTCTTGAACTGCTTTTGTGGTTTAAAAAGAAAATGGGTTGAATTTCTGGTCGTAAATAACTCCTAGTGAACTCGAGCAAATAACTTTCACAGCACCCTCGACAGATGCCTTCAGCCGGAAAGTAGAGGGTCTCGTTTTAGATCTGCTTTTCATTTGGTGCTTTTAAAATAGAAAGCACAGACAGAGGCGTGGTGTTTTCGCTCCGAGCTGCAGCAGCGCAGCGCGGCCTCAGGACTCCCCGCACAGCCGTAGCCTGCGGCGCCGCTCGACCTGGGCACCGCTCGGGGGCAGCCAGGGCAGGGGCGGTCCCGGGGTCCCCCTCCCCCAGGGCCGGCCTGGCAAAGGGCGGCGTCTCGGGACCCAGCGGATGCTGGGGGACCTGGGTGGGGAGGGAAGGCGAGCCTGGGCCTCCGGGGCCCGGTGTCGCCCGGAGGAGGGAGCAGGGGCGACCCGCTGCGCGTCTCTGGGTGGCGCCCCGCAGCCACCCTCCAGGAAAGGGGAATCCCCGGGCCCCCCAACTCCGAGAGCCAGAGGATGCTCCGGCGAAGCCGAGGGTCCCTATTCGGAGCCCGGACCTCCAACCGCAAGACCCCTCTCCTGCAACTCCACAGCCCCGTCCCCTACCTCGGCCCCAGGCTCGGGGGTCAGGAAGAGCGCGAGCTCGCGCGCTCCGCTGCGCATGGGCTCCGGCCGGTCGGCGTCCAAGAGGAGCATCAGGAGGGCGGCGAGGTCCAGCTGGCGGAGGCTGCCTGGGAGCCCGTAGTTGCGCCCAGGCCTCAGAGCCCCGCCCCCGGCCCGCTGCATGCCCAGCGGCCCGCCTGGCGGAGGCGGGGCAGGTGCTCTCACCGCGGCGGCGGCTCGCGGCTCCAGGAGCGCCGGGCCGAGCGGGCAGCGCCACCCAGTGGCGAGAGGCGCGCGCTGCGCCCGCCCCCGCAGCACCTGGGCACAAGGGCTCTGCAAACTCGCTTGCAGATGGCAGTCACCTGGAGCTCTTTCAGAATTTCTCAAGCCCGGACCACACAGTCTCTGGGTTGGGACCTGGGCATCCGGATCTTTTGATGTTTGCTAGGTGGTCCCAACCAAATTGTTGAACCAAAGCTAAATTTGAGAACTACTGGGGTAAGCCACCCCTCCCCATCGGAATCCCGGTAGAGCACGGGCTCCCGACCCCCGCGGACAATAGAATCCCCGAGGAGCTTTTAAAAGCCCAGGAGCCAGGCCTCGCGCCAGGCCCAATAAGTCGGAATCCTTCGGGGTGGGGCTTGGGCATCCGTAGTTTCTAAAGCTCCCCAGGTGATTCCAACGGGCGTCCGGGTTAGAGAGGCGCTATCTTAGAGGAAGCCCAAAGCCGCTCCCCGCCTCCCCGCGCCGCCGGTTCCCATATCTAGTTTGCAGCGGGCGGAGGGTCCTGGAAGGTAGGGAAGCCCAAGTGTAGCGGTCCTTGTCTTCCTCCTAGGGGCAGCTTTTAAAATAAGCTTCACCAGGAAATGATTGAGCGCACTAAATTTGACAACCGCCCCCCATGCCCTCCACGCCCTCGGAGGCTTGCCGAGATCCTTAACAGGCCCTAGGGCTGAAGAGAGAGAGGCGCACCCCATCTCCCACCCTAGCAGTGCTAATGAGGAAAGTACTAAAAGGCAAATAGGCATAAGAAAAATCTAGAGTTTTGATTTTTGTTTGATGATATTTATTATTTGGAGACGGAGTCTCACTCTGTCGCCCAGACTGGAGTGCAGTGGTGCGATTTCAGCTCACTGCAACCTCCGCCTCCCGGGTTCAAGCAATTATCTCCCTGCCTCAGCCTCCCGAGTAGTTGGGATTACAGGTGCCTGTCACCACACCTGGCTAACTTTTGTATTTTTCATTAGAGACGGGGTTTCGCCATATTGGCCAGGCTGGTCTCGAACTCCTGACCTCAAGTGATCCACCCGCCTCAGCCTCCCAAAGTGCTGGAATTACAGGCGTGAGCCACTTCGCCCGGACTGATCATTTTTCTTTAAGTGTTATATTGGCTTTAATAAAAAAAGGATTGGCCTGGCAAGGTGGCTCAGCCTGTAATCCCAGCACTTTGGGAGGCTGAGGTGCTCGGATCACGAGGTCAGGAGTTTGAGACCAGCCTGACAAACATGGTGAAACCCCATCTCTACTTACAAAAAATAAAAACCTTAGCCTGGCGTGGTGGCACGCGCCTGTAAATCCCAGCTGTTCAGGAGAGTGAGGCAGGAGAATCGCTTGAACCTTGGAGGCAGAGGGTGCAGTGAGTGGAGATTTTGCCACTGCACTCCAGCTTGGGTGACAGACCGAGACTCTGTCTCAAAAAAAAAAAAAAAAAAAAAAAAAGGGCTGAGCTGCCTGGGCAGCATAAGGAAACTCCATCTCTCAAAAAAAAAATAATAATAATAAAAGAAAAAATAAAATTGCAGAGTGTGGTGGTGCACAACTGTAGGTCCTAGCTACTAGGGAGGCAGATGCAGGAGGATTGTTTGAGGCCAGGAGTTGAGGCTGCAGTGAGCTATGATCGCACCACTGCACTCCAGCCTACCTGACACAGTGAACAAGAATACACCCTGTCTCTTGTGGTTTTTTTTTTTTAATTGAGATGGAGTCTCACTCTTGTTGCCCAGGCAGAAGTGCAGTGGCGCAATTTCGGCTCACCACAACCACCTCCGCCTCCCAGGTTCTAGTGATTCTCCTGCCTCAGCCCTCCCAGTAGCTTGGATTACCGGCATGCACCACCACACCAGGCTAATTTTGTATTTTTTGAAGAGATGGGGTTTCTCCATGTTGGTCAGGCTGGTCTCGAACTTTCGACCTCAGGTGATCCACCCATCTCAGCCTCCCAAAGTGCTGGGATTACAAGTGTGAGCCACCGCGCCTGGCCTGTTTTTTCTTTTTAAAGGAGGGCTGGTATCAAGGGTGCAAATAAATAAACAGGCCGTCCCACACCTCCCTCTCCATTAAATCTGAATTGATACTGTAGTTGGCAACCCTAGGTGGGGCCTAAACAACACACATTTGATCTGCCTTTTGTGTCCATAACGGCACAATTCCCACTTCCAAATCTGAATACTGCTAATTCTTCCCAATCCAAATGCCCAGGCCTTCAGGCCAAAGTCATTTTCTGGAAAATTCTTGGCAGAGACTTGGGCCTCAAGTGCTTGTGCTTAAGGGTTTTATAGGAACTCACTGAGCCCACACTTGGCCATTCGTCACTTTTGTGCTTTCCCTGATGCTCGGAGCCCTCCTCAACATCCCCTAGGAGCCAGTCTCAGACCTGTGCCCGTGCCTGCTGCTGGCTGGCATCACCCACAAAAAGCCCAGGACTGGCCTCATATCGGCCAATTGACCTGAGCACAGCAAACTTCTCCTGGCAGATAAATCTCAGAAACATAAAGCTAAGGGAAAAAAACAGAAGGCTCTGCAGGGCACTGTGCCATTAGCACAGTTTTTAAACCACGCAGAACCACACTGTATATTGCTTATGGACACCGACAGATGGAGCAAAGTACAAAGCCGTGCATGCGAACGAGGCACCCATTCCCACCGTGGTTCCTCTAGAGCGGGGGAGAAGAAACTGGGGAGGGGTTTGAGAGGGATTTCTTTTCTTTTTTTTTTTTTTTTTGAGACAGAGTCTCACTTCATCACCAGGCGCCAGGCTGGAGTGCAGTGGCACGACCTCGGCTCACTGCAACCTCCGCCGCCCGGGTTCAAGCAATTCTCCTGCCTCAGCCTCCCGAGCAGCTGGGACTACAGGCGCGCGCCACCACGTCCAGCTAAGTTTTTTGTATTTTTAGTAGAGACGGGGTTTCACCATGTTGACCAGGATGGTCTCGATCTCTTGACCTCGTGATCCGCCTGCCTCGGCCTCCCAAAGTGCTGGGATTACAGGCGTGAGCCACCGCGCCCGGCCGATTTCTTTTCTTTTTTTTGAGACAGAGTCTCATGGTGTCACCCAGGCTGGAGTGCAGTGGCACAATCTCAGCTTACTGCAACCTCCACCTCCCAGGTTCAAGCAGTTCTCCTGCCTCAGCCTCCTGAGTAGCTGGGACTGCAGAAGCAAGCACCACCAAGCCCGGCTAAGTTTTGTATTTTCAGTAGAGACGGGGTTTCAACATGTTGGCCAAGCCGGTCTCGAACTCCTGGTTTTAAGTGACCCACCAGCCTTGGCATCCCAGAGTGCTGGGATTACAGGTGTGAGCCACCACACCTGGCCCAAGAGGGATTTAATTTTTTTTTTGAGACAGAGTCTCACTCTGTCACCCAGGCTGGTGTGCAGTGATACCATCTCGGCTCACTGCAACCTCCACCTTTCAGGCTCAAGTGATCCTCCTGCCTCAGCCTCCCAAGTAGCTGGGATTATAGGCACATGCTACCACTCCTAATTTTTGTAATTTTAGGAGAGATGGGGTTTTGGCATGTTGGCCAGGCTGGTCTTGAACTCCTGACCACGCGTTTGGCTGAGAGGGATTTCAATATTTGGAATGTTTTACTTCTTTGGCTGATGTTTGTAACAATATCAAAACTGTGTGAATGTCTAAAATGACTCATTAAAAAAAAAAAAGCCAGCTTGGCATTGTAGCTCACGCCTGTATCCCAGCACTTTGGGAGTGAGAGGCTGAGGCGGGCAGATCACTTGAGGCCAGGAGTTTGATAGCAGCCTGGCCAAAGTGGTGAAACTCCTGTATCTACAAAAAATACAAAGCTTAGCCAGGAGTGGTGGTACATCCTGTGGTCCCAGCTACTTGGGAGGCTGAGGTGAGAGGACCGCTTGAGCCCAGAGGTCGAGGCTGCAGTGAGCCAAGATCAATCCTTCACTGTAGCCTGGGTGACAGAGCCAGACCTTGTCTCGAAAAAAAGAAAGAAAGAAAAGAAAAGAAAAAGAAAAAACAAAATTGCCTATATATGTATATATATATAACCTGGGATATTAGCTAAAAGTGTTAATTGCCCAAATCCTCTTCCCTGGGGAGAGGAGGTCTGGGGAAGGGGTCTCTGTGTCCCTCACAAATGTCCCAGCAATTCATACCTTGGGCCAGGTTGGCGAGTTGACAATCGTTTTCTTTCTAGCCTTTTTTTCTCAATGTGTGATTGTACCTTAAAAATATTTTGCTAAACGTACGGATGCCCAAGAAGCCCACCCCGGACGTTCTGGATCAGGCTGTTTGGTGAGGGGGGCGCTCGGCCCCTGGAGTTCACAAGCTCGGCATCCCTGGACTTCACAAGCTCGGCATCGAGTCTAATGCGCGCTGATGTCTGAGTGTTAACCCCTCTACCCAGGGGCTCCGCCGCGCTGCCAGCGTTAGTCAGGGACCCCCGTGGGAGGCCAAGTAATGGTTTTACACAAAGCGCGTTGGGGCTTTCAGCACCTCCGCAGCCTCTCAGGGTGCTGGGCGCCTGCCCCGGGGCCCTGCCCTTGGTGCTCCCTGGCCTAGGTCTGCAGCCCTTGGGGAGGCCCCGACAGCCGCCAGCCTGGGGCCTGGAATGCAGCCCGCCCAGGCCGCACCCTGCCCAAACCAGTTTGAACCAGCTGCAGGGATGGAGCCGTGGCGCGTCCCCACGAGCTCCCTCTGGTGCCCAAGCCGGGCTCAGAGCTGCTGCTCCCGCGTCCTGCTCTGGAGGCCTCCTCGGGTGCAGGCAGTGGCTCCATCCCACCCTGGGGGGATGGGGGTGCCGGTGGTTGCCAGACCCGAAGGCCCCTGGGAGCCGCAGCCCCCGTTGGGTCCCACACCCTTCTGCCCCGACGCCATCTGCTTCACCTCTAGCTACAAAATGACTTCTTGTCGGTGTCTTTTCAAAGCCAGTTCTCCCAGCGCAGACCTCAGGCACACAAAGTTCTAGACTAGACAGTTCCCAAACGTGGCTGCACATTGAAAACTCCTGGGAAACTTCCAGAAAATACTGATGCCCAGACCCCACCCCCAGAGGCTGTGATTTAATTGGTCTTGGGTGTGGCTGGCACTCACGCCTGTAATCCCAGCACTTTGGGAGGCTGAGTTGGGTGGATCACCTGAGGTCAGGAGTTCGAGACCAACCTGACCAACATGGAGAAGCCTCTGTCTCTACTAAAAATACAAAATTAGCCAGGCGTGGTGGCACATGCCTGTAATCCCTCCTACTGAGGCAGGAGAATGGCTTGAACCCAGGAGGCGGAGGCTGCCGTCAGCCGAGATGGCGCCCTTGCACTCCAGCCTGGGCAACAAGAGCAAAATTCCATCTCAACAAACACACACACACACACACACACACAATGCCCCTAGGTGATTCCAGTCTGCACTGTTCAGCACTGGCATAGCTTTGTCTGGGACCCCTGATCTGTAAAATGTGTCCGGAGCCCTTACTACCTGCCAGGCGCTGTTCTAAGCTGTTGACATAGATGCCCTCACTGGATCTCTACCACACCCTATGAGGCAGGTAGGTCCTGCGATGATCCCCATAGTCTAGATAAAGAACACGAGACAGGGTCCTGCGATGATCCCCATAGTCTAGATAAAGAACACGAGACAGGCAGCAGCTCACCCCTGTAATCCCAACACTGGGAGGCTGAGGCGGGAGAATTGCTTGAGACCAGGAGTTCAAGACCAGCCTGAGCACCTCTCTCTGCAAAAACTAAATAAAAAGTGAAGTTGCTCTCCTGCTTAGTGTCTGTTTCCCCACTAGTGAAATAATTTCAAGAACATCCCATTTTTATAAAAGCATAGTGAAAACCAGGTATTGGCCGGTCACAGTGGCTCATGCCTGTAATCCCAGCACTTTGGGAGGCTGAGGCGGGTGGATTGCTTGAGGTCAGGAGTTTGAGACCAGCCTGGCCAACATGGTGAAACACTGTCTCTAGTAAAAATACAAAAATTAGCTAGGCGGTAGTGGCACATGCCTGTAATCCCAGCTACTCAGGAGGCTGAGGCAGGAGAATTGCTGGAACCCAGGAGGTAGAGGTTGCAGTGAGCCAAGATCGTGCCACTGCACTCCAGTCTGGGCAAGAAAGTAAGATGCTGTCTCAAAAATAAAGAAATTAAAAAAAAAAAAAAAAAAAAAAAAAAAAAAAAAAAAAAAAAAAAAAAAAAAAAAAAAAAAAAAAAAAAAAAAAAAAAAAAGGCCCAACACCACTAACAACAATAAAAACCCAGGTATTAAAAAACATTTTTGGCCACCCAAGGTGGATGGGTCACTTGAGCTCAGGAGTTCGAGACCAGCCTGGGCAACATGATGAAACCCCATCTTCATAAAAATTAGCCAGGTATGATGGCACGCACCTGTAGTTCCCACTACTCAGGAGACTGAGGGAAGAGGATCACTTGAGCCTGGGACATTGAGGCTGTAGTGAGCCATGCTGACATCACTGCACTCCATCCTGGGCAACCGAGCAGGACCACCATCTCAAAAAAAAGAAAGAAAAAAACATTTTTATGTCATAATTTTGAAATTTTCACTACAGTAACAGGAAACAGCAATAGCAGCTTCCCATTCTCCCCCTGATAAGGAAAGCTTCTAATTCTCTGCAGTCATTTGAAAGTTTTTCTCTACTTCTTTCCCTTCCACAGGGTCTTGTAGCTTTAGAGGTAAGAAGCCAAAGGGCGGTTCCAAGTGCTCCCTAAGTGTTGCGTTCAGCCTCCCGCAGAGCTTCCCCAGCCTTGAGAAGTGAGAGGAGAGTCACCTACTTGGAGGACAAAGGAATGTTCTCCCTTCCAGCTACTGAAATTGTGTCCCTACTTGCTTTCTCTGCCTCTATCTAAACAGTAAGTGGCGGAAACTACTGCCCGATGCAAGGACGTCAGAGGTCCCCTGCAGGGTGAGTTTCAGTGCTGTCCATGGATTCTCATTCACTGCTCTCAGCCACCCTGGGTGTTACAGGTGTTACCCCTCATCCAGAACTGCTGGGGCCAGATGTATTTCAGAATGGGAACTCTTTGGATTGTAGAAGGCTAACACAAAGCACATACTGCATATTTGATAAGAAGTCCCAGGGGACGGCCAGGCACGGTGGCTCAACGCCTGTAATCCCAGCACTTTGGGAGGCCGAGGCAGGTGGATCCTGAGGTCAGGAGATAAAGAACAGCCTGGCCAATATGGTAAAACCCTGTCTCTACTAAAAATACAAAAATTAGCCAGGTGTGGTGGCAGGCGCCTGTAATCCCAGCTACTTGGGCAACATAGCAAGACCTTGTCTCAAAAAAAAAAGGAACTGGCTGGGCGAGGTGGCTCATGCCTGTAATCCCAGCACTTTGGAAGGCCGAGGCAGGTAGATCATTAGGTCAACAGATCGAGACCATCCTGGCCAACATGGTGAAACCCCATCTCTACTAAAAAATACAAAGTTAGCTGGGCACTGTGCCCAGCCACAAAGGACTTTTTCCATCTTTGGAGTCCATGGTATGGCATTGGGTGTGCTTTATAAATGAGAAGCTGCTGTATGAGAACCTGCAGTCATATCAATAACATGAATAGGTGAGCAGGGTCTCGGGTTGTAACAATGGCCAAAAGCAACCACATTAAAAAATGTGGAAAAAAAATTTTGTAATGCTTTTACCTCAGTGAGGATGTGGGAAATTTTGTTTTCAGCAGTTCACGTGACAAACACAGCTCTTTTGTTTTTGTTTTTGTTTTTTTGACACGGAGTTTCGCTCTTGTTGCCCAGGCTGGAAGTGCAGTGGCGAGATCTCGGATCACTACAACCTCTGCTTCTCAGGTTCAAGCGATTCTCCTGCCTCAGCCTCCTGAGTAGCTAGGATTACAGGCATATGCCACCACGCCTGGTTAATTTTGTATTTTATTTCAAAATTAAAATACTTAAATTGAACTCAGAGTCCACTTAAAAGATCTATGTTTGTGGCCAGGCTTGGTGGCTCACACCTGTAACCCTAGCACTTCGGGAGGCCGAGGCAGGTGGATCACTTGAGGCCAGGAGTTTGAGACCAGCCTGGCCAACATGGAGAAATCCTGTCTCTACTAAAAAATACAAAAATTAGCTGAGCATGGTGGTGGGTGCCTGTAATCTCAGCTACTCGGGAGGCAGCGGCCCAAGAATTGCTTGAACCTGGGAGGCAGAGGTTGCAGTGAGCTGAGATCTTGCCACTGCACTCCAGGCTGGGTGATAGAGCAAGACCCTGTCTCAAAAAAAAAAAAAAAAAAAGAAAAAAAAAGAAAAAGAAATTCATTAAATACAATCTTATTATGCACACTGCTTCAAACAATGGTAAAGAGTAAGCACTCAATAAATACTACATTTTAAGTGGAATTTTGACAAACTAGAATGTTTTCAAGGAAGGGCAAAGAGGATGGGCAGATAAATCAAACAGCAGGTGACACTGCCAGGCAAGGTATCTGTCGCTGTTAAATCAAGATTAGCCTAAAGCTGCCTCTTTATGTATTTTAAGTTCAGCTTAAAGGTTTCTCTGTACATCGTGAACTATAACAAGTGGAGGTGTTGGCCGGGCGCGCTGGCCCATACCTGTAGTCCTGGCACTTTAAATGGAGGCTGAGGGGGGAGGATCACTTGAGGTCAGGAGTTTGAGACCAGCCTGGCCAACATGGTGAAACCCCATCTCTACTAAAAATACAAAAATTAGCTGGGCATGGTGGCAGGTGCCTGTAGTCCCAGCTACTTAGGAGACTGAGGCACTAGAATTGCTTCAATCCGGAAGGAGGCTGCAGTGAGCTGAGACTGAGGCGCTGCACTCCAGCCTGGCGACAGAGTGAGACTCCATCTTTTTTTTTTTTTTTTTTGAGATGGAGTCTTGCTTTTGTTGCCCAGGCTAGAGTGCAGTGGCGCGATCTCGGCTCACTTCATCCTCTGCCTCGTGGGTCCAAGTTTCTCCTACTTCAGCCTCCTGAGTAGCTGGGATTACAGGCATGTGCTACCACACCCGGCTAATTTTTGTATTTTTAGTAGAGACAGGGTTTCACCATGTTGGCCAGGCTGATCTCGAACTCCTGACCTCATGATCCACCCAGCTCAGCCTTCCAAAGTGCTGGGATTAAAGGCCCGGCGAGAGTTCCATGTCAAAAACAAACAAACAAAAACAAGTGGAGGTGTAAACAGACTGTAGTCTACACTTGTGCTAATCACCAAATTTTGGCCAATCAAATGTAGCCAACTGTTTGAACCGTGTTCAAATAAGGCAGATGCCGAGCTGTAACCAATCTGGTTGTTTCTGTACCTTACTTCCATTTTCTTTTTTTGTGTGTGTGTTTTTTTGAGACAGGGTCTTGCTCTATCACCCAAGCTAAAGTGCAGTGATGCAATCTCAGCACTGCAACCTCCATCTCCTGGGTTCAAGCAATTCTCATGCCTCAGCCTCCCCAGTAGCTGGGATTAGAGGCATACGCCACCACGACCAGCTAATTTTTGTATTTTTAGTAGAGATGGGGTGTCACCATGTTGGCCAGGCTGGTCTCCAACTTCTGGCCTCAAGCAATCTATCGACCTCAGCCTTTCAAAGTGCTGGGATTACAGGAGTGAACCACCACTCCTGGCTACCACTTTCATTTTCCATACGTCACTTTCCTTTTTCTGTCCATAAATCTTCTTCCACCACATGGTTGTGCTGGAGTCTCAGCCTACTCTGGCTTGGGAGGCTCCTGATTCACAAATTGTTCACTGCTCAATTAAACTCTCTTAAATTTAATTCAGCTGAAGTTTTAATTTTACCATCACCAACTGTGCATCTGTGTCTGTTGACAAACTGAATATAAAGTCATGTTGGCTGGGTGTGGTGGCTCATGCTTGTAATCCTAGCACTTTGGCCAGCTACGGCAGGAGGATCACTTGAGCTCAGGAGTTCAAGACTGGCCTGGTCAATACAGTGAGACCTTACCTCTATTATTTTTTTAAATTAAAAAAATATAATAATGTCATGTTGTGTGATGCCAGTTTGAGGGAGCTGGAGCTGTTTTGCCCAGAGAAAGCTTGAATTCTCTGAAGGAAGATCACGAGGAAGAAACATTTACTGAATTATATGAGGCTTCTAAGAAGCCCAACTGAACCAGAGAGACAAAAGCCATAGAAACCCCTCCACCCCCCGCCCCACTGCTCCCTCGGCGTGGCTGTGCAGGCTGGTCGCTGCGCCACTCACATAGATAAACATCTGAGTGGCACCCCTTGGTGCTGTGCTACACGGGCTGAGGGAGCTGGGATTCCAAATTGGCCCCAAGATTCCTGCCCCTAGGTGGACATGCCCTGAACCCTCCCCTCCAGGGTGGGCTGGATCAGTGGAGACTCCGGATACCACTCCAGAGATGAGATTCCTGATGAGTTTATTTTGAGTTCATCGAAAGGGAGATTATGGCTGGGTGTGGTGGCTCATGCCTGTAATCCCAGCACTTTGGGAGGCAGAGGCAGGAGGATCACTTGAGTTCAGGAGTTCAACACCAGCCTGGGAAACATGGTGAAACCGTATCTCTACAAAAAATGGAAAAATTAGCTGGGCATGGTGGTGCATGCCTGTAGTCCCAGCTACTTGAGAGGCTGAGGTGAGAGGATCGCTTGAACCCAGGAGGCTGAGGCTGCAGTGAAACATGACTGTGCCACTACACTCCTGCCTGAGTGACACAGCAAGACTCTGTCTCAAAAAAAAAGAAAGAGATTATCCTGGGTGAGTCTGACCTAATCAGACGAACCCCTTAAAAGAGGGTTTAGAGATGGAGGAAGGCAGAGAAACAGGCCTTGGCCAGCCTGGAAAGAAATGAGCATTCATGTTGTGACCTGCCCTTGGGGGCCTTGTGGCAAGGAGCTGCAGGTGTCCAGGAGCTGAGGTCCCCAGACCTGCAACTTCAGGAACTAAGTTCTGTCAACTACCTGTGCTTGGAAGAGGCCCGGAGCCTCAGGCAGCCCCAGCCAACGCCTGATGGCAGCCTTCTGAGATCTGAGCCAAGGACCCAGGTAACCCATTCCAAGACCCCTGACCCTGAGATAACGTGTGTCTTTTTAATTTTTTTAAGACGAAGTTTTGCTCTCATGGCCCACGCTGGAGTGCAATGGCACTATCTCGGCTCACTGCAACCTCCACCTCCCAGGTTCAAGAGATTCTCCTGCCTCAGCCTCCCAAGTAGCTGGGATTACAGGTACCCACCATTACGCCTGGCTAATTTTTTTTTTTTTTTGTATTTTTAGTAGAGATGGGGTTTCACCATGTTGGCCAGACTGCTCTCAAACTCCTAACCTCAGGTGATCCACCCTCCTCGACCTCCCAAATTGCTGGGATTACAGGCGTGAGCCACCCCACCAGGCCCGGTACTTCATTCCTTTCTAACGAAAAATAATATTGCATTGTACAGATATAACATTTTGTAGTTGGTCAAGGTGGCTTACTCCTGTAATCCCAGCACTTTGGGAGGCTGAGGTGGGCGGATCACCTGAGGTCAGGAGTTTGAGATCAGCCTGGCCAACATGGTGAAACCCTGTCTCTACTAAGAATACAAAAATTAGCTGGGCATGGTGGCGGGCACCTATAATCCCAGCTACTTGGGAGGCTGAGGCAGGAGAATTGCTTGAACCCAGGAGATGGAGGTTGCAGTGCGCCAAGATCGCACCACAGCACTCCAGCCTGGGAGACAGAGTGGGACTCTGTTTCAAAAAAAAAAACAAACAAAACTGCTTTTCACATACCAGGTTATGAAAGATTGAAAAAGGATGATATCTAGTGTTGACCACAATATGAAGAAGGAGCTCGGATCACCAAGCAGAATATAAACTGAGAACAACCCTGGAATCTTCGAGTCAGATGATTGAGAAATGAGGGAAAGCACTGGGAGAAACCTTTCTAGTGGGAAATTTAATGATATATATGACAAACTTAATACTTGGCCGGGTGCGGTGGCTCACTCCTGTAATCCCAGCACTTTGGGAGGCCAAGGCGGGTGACTCACAAGGTCAGGCGTTCAAGACCGTCATGGCCAAGCTAGTGAAACCCCATCTCTACTAAAAATACAAAAAATAAGTTGGACTTGGTAGAAGGCACCCGTAATCCTAGCTACTCGGGAGACTGAGGCAGGAGAATCGCTTGAACCTGGGAGGCGGAGGTTGGAGTGAGCTGAGATCTGGCCACTGTACTCCAGCCTGGGGGACAGAGCGAAACCCTGTCTCAAAAATAATTAATTAATTAATTAATTAATGAAAAATCAGAAACTTAAGACTCTTGTAAACTTGCGTAGCTAGGGTTAAAAACAATTAAAAACAACAAAAAGCCTCAAGTATGTTGCACAACGCTAGATCCAAAAGTGCCAATTCTAAGAACTTGAGTTAAAAAAAATCACGGTTGTCTACAAATATTTGCAGAGTTAAAACAGTAAAAAAAAAAAAAAGTGGCTGGGCATGGTGGCTCACGCCTGTAATTCCAGCATTTTGGGAAGCTGAGGTGGGCAGATCACCTGAAGTCAGGAGTTCAAGACCAGCCTGACCAACATGGTGAAACCCCGTCTCTCCTAAAAATACAAAATTAGCTAGGCATGATGGCACATGCCTGTAATCCCAGCTACTCGGGAGGCTGAGGCAGGAGAATCGCTTGAACCTGGAAGGCAGAGGTTGCGGTGAGCTGAGATCGCACCATTGCACTCCAGCCTGGGCAACAAGAGGGAAACTCCATCTCAAAAAACAAAACAAAACAAAATAGTAAAAAATTAGAAATAGTTTCATGGCTAACAATACACAAACTGATGAGATAAACGAGAGGATTTTCACATACAGACCTCATGCAGCCAAAAGGAGGAGTTGTAGAAGCATGTTTATTGAGTTGAAGCTAAGCTACTTGGGAGGCTGAGGCAAGAGAATCACTTGAACCTAGGAGACAGAGGTTGCAGTGAGCGGAGATTGTGCCATTGCATCCAGCATGGGCAACACAGCCAGACTCCATCTCAAAAAATAAATAAATAGGCCAGACGTGGTGGCTCACACCTGTAATCCCAGCACTTTGGGAGGCCTAGGCAGGCGGATCACAAGGTCAAGAGTTTGAGACCAGCCTGGACAACATGGTGAAACCCTGTCTCTACTAAAATACAAAAAGTAGCTGGGCGTGGTGGTATGCGCCTCTAGTCCCAGCTACTTGGGAGTCTGGCTCTGTTACCCCAGCTGCAGTGCAGTGGTGTGTGCAATCTCAGCTCACTGCAACCTCTGCCGCCCAGGTTCAAGAGATTCTCGTGCCTCAGCCTCTGGAGTAGCCGGAATTACAAGCACAGGCCACCACGCTCAACTAATTTTTTTTTTTTGTATTTTTAGTAGAGACGGGGTTTTGCTATGTTGGCCAGGCTGGTCTGGAACTCCTAGCCTCCAGTGATCCACCTGCCTCAGCCTCCCAAAGTGCTGAGATTATGGGCGTGAGCCACCGCACCCCACTCATTTCCATACCATTTTAATTATTGAGGATTTATAGCGAGTTTTAATATTGGGTAGGTCTAGCCCACTATATTAGTTTACTTTTGTTTCTGTAACTTAATAGCTTAAAACAATACGGATTTAATATCTTACAGTTCTGGAGGGCAGACGTCCAAAAGTGTTCTCAGGGATTAAAGTGAAGGTGTCGACAGGATCTCGAAGTCTCCTCTCGGGAGAGTGTCAGGGAGGCTTTGCTCCTGGCCTTTCCAGCCTCTGCAGGCGGCCGCGTTCCCTGGCTCTTGCTGTCCTTCTTTCAGAGCCCTCAGTGGCTGGCTGAGTCTTTCTCATGCCACCTCCCTCTTCAACTTGTAAGGATCCCTGTGGTTATGCTGGGCTCACCTGGATAAGCCACGATAATCTGCTCATCTCAGCGGCAACTGACCAGTAACCTGAGTTCCACCTGCAACCTTCGTCCCCTCTTGCCAGTAAGAGCATATTCACGGATTCCAGGCATCAGGATGTAGACATCTCTGGAGGACCAACATTCTCCCAACCGTGTCCCCGTCATTGTTTTTCTTCTTTGTATTGAGATAGGGTCTCGTTCTATCACCCAGGCTGGGTGCAGTGGCACCATCATAGCCCACTACAGCCTCATCCCCCATGCTCCAGCGATCCTCCCACCTCAGCATCTGGGGTAGGTGGGACCACAGGTGTCTGCCACCATATCCAGCCAATTTTTAAAAAGTATTTTAAGGTCAAACACGATGGCTCACACCTGTAATCCCAGAACTTTGGAAGGCCGAGGCGGGCAGATCACAAGGTCAAGAGATCGAGACCATCCTGGCCAACATGGTGAAACCCCGTCTCTACTAAAAATACAAAAATTAGCTGGGCTTGGTGGCACAGGCCTGTAATCCCAGCTACTCAGGAGGCTGAGGCAGGAGAATAGCTTGAGTCCAGGAGGCAGAGGTTGCAGTGAGCGGAGATTGTGCCACTGACTCCAGCCTGGTGACAGAACGAGACTTTATTTCATTTTATTTTTATTTATTATTTGTTTATTTACTTTGAGATGGAGTCTTGCTCTGTTGCCAGGCTGGAATGCAGTGGCATGATCTCGGCTTACTGCAAACTCCGCCTCCAGGGTTCAAGTGATTCTCCTGCCTCAACCTCCTGAGTAGCTGGGATTACCGGTGTCCACTACCATGCCCAGATAATTATTGTATTTTTAGTAGAGATGGCAGTTTCACCATGCTTGCCAGGCTGGTCTCAAACTCCTGGCCTCAAGTGATCCACCTGCCTCGACCTCCCAAAGTGCTAGGATTACAGGCATGAACCACTATGCCTGGACTGTCTCGCATGGGTCACTTTAAATCTATTAATTTAAGAATGACTAAACTTTTTTTTTTTTTAATCTCACTCTGTCGCCCAGGCTGGAGTGCACTAGTGCCATCTCGGCTCACTGCAACCTCTACCTCCTGGGTTCAAACAATTCTCCTCCTCCAGCACTTTGGGAGGCCAAGGTGGGTGGGTCACCTGAGGTCAGGAGTTCGAAACCAGCCTGGCCAACATGGTGAAACCCTATCTCTACTAAAAATACAAAAAATTACCCAGGTGTGGTGGTAGATGCCTGTAATCCCAGCTACTCAGGAGGCTGAGGCAGGAGAATCACTTGAACCCGGAAGGCGGAGGTTGCAGTGAGCTGAGATGGCGCCATTGCACTCCAGCCAGGGCAACAGAGCAAAACTCCATCTCAAAAAAACAAAAAAAGAAAGATAATTCAAGTAGCTCATAATTACATAAGAGATGTTCAATCTCACTCCTAATAAGATACTTTTTTTTTTTTTGAGACAAAGTCAAAACTCCTGACCTCAAGCAATCTGCTTGCCTTGGCCTCCCAAAGTGCTGTGATTACAGGCATAAGCCACCACGCCCAGGCATAAGATACATTCTTCAACCATCAGATTAGTGAAAATTTACAGGATTGGCAAAGCTGTGGGGAAATAGGCACTCTTGTCTTTGGCAGATGGGAGTAGAAATTGGTGCCCCCCAAAGAGGACAAGTTGGCAGAATCTATCAGAATTAGAAAAGTCATATGCTTTTCAACTCAGTAATCCCTCTTCTAGGAATTTACTTCACAAATATATTTCCACATGTGCATAATGACTTCTCAATATAATCACTGATTGCCATGTAGCTGTAATGGCAAAAGAACTGAGATAGGCCGGGCGCGGTGGCTCACACCTGTAATCGCAGCACTTTGGAAGGTCAAGGTGGGTGGATTACCTGAGGTCGAGAGTTCAAGACCATCCTGGTCAACATGGTGTAACCCCGTCTCTGGTAAAAATATGAAAATTAGCCAGGCGTGGTAGTGGGTGCCTGTAATCCCAGCTACTTGGGAGGCTAACGTGGGAGAATCGCTTGAACCCAGGAGGCAGAGGTTGCGGTGAGCTGAGATCGTGCCATTGCACTCCAGCCTAGGTGACAAGAGTGAAACTCCATCTCAAAAACAAAACAAAACAAAGAAACCCTGATATAACCCTAAGGTCCAACCATAGGGGGTTGTTAAATAAATGAAAATGGTTACATATTGTGAAGCTGTAAAAAAGAATTGGGATAAAATGCAATGTGGTATTCTGGATTAGGTCTTGGGCCAGAAGAAGGACACTGGTGAAAGAAAGAATAAAAAAACAAACAAACAAAAAACAACAACAAAAAAGGATACTGGTGAAAAACTGGTGCTATCTAAATAAAGTCTAAAATGTAGTTGATAGTGGGCTGGGCACAGTGGCTCACGCCTGTAATCCCAGGATTTAGCAATTTGGGAGGCTGTGGGGGAGGATCACTTGAGCCCCAGACTTCGAGACCACCCTGGACAACATGGTGAAATCCCATCTCTACAAAAAAAAAATACAAAAATTAGCTTGATGTGGTGGTGCATGCCTGTAGTCTCAGCTACCTGGGAGGCTGAGGAGGGAGGATGGCTTGAGCCAGGAAGGTTGAGGCTGCAGAGGTACTGTGACTGTACCACTGCACTCCAGCCTGGGTGATGGATTGAGACCCAATCTGAAAATAACAATAATAATAATAATAATAATCAAATCTGGTGTTTTCAAGGAGAAAAAGACACACATATCCCTGTAAGTGTCTACATTAGAGCAATCTTTCAGGAAGGAAGTTGTATAAACCACTTCATCCGTTTCCAAAAAAAAATGTGTATGCCTTGACCTTAAGATTCCTTTTATCCTAAGAAAATAACTGGACAAGGAAGAAAAAGATGTATTTGCAAAGTTGTTCACCACAGCAGCGTTGATAATGGCGAATGAATGAAAACAGCTCATAATGAGGAACTGGTTTTACAAAATGATGGTGCATCTATACAGAGAAATATGATGAAGCCACTATAAATGATGCAGAGCCATATTGACAGAAAGGTTATGTGCAATAAATTGTCCTCTAAAGACAGCAAACTACAGAATAATTTATAGGCCTACTATGAATATACATTTAATGTGCATATATGCTGAAAAACTTGAGTGGTTATCTCGGAATAGTAATTTTTTTTTTTTGTTTCCATACATTTTTTTCTAAAATTTCTCCATTCCTTCTGTGGACACACAGTTTCCTTAACTGGTTTACTTTTCATATACAACAGTTACATATACAAATATACATTTTCCTTCCCAGGTATGTCTCTGAAGTTCTGCGTTAAGCCCTAAGGCCCAGATATGAATACAAAAAGCCCTGCCTGCAATTTTTATTTTTGTTGCCTTTTGATAAAAACATCTAGGAATGAGTATTCAACAAGGAAAAGGTAAAAACAATTAGCCTTAGGAAGAAAAGAGTGAAAATAAGCAGAATGCCAGTCTGCCAAGGAGACACGGTGGTTCCACGTTCTGAGAAATCCTAATTGAGAGCGAGCTGCTGGCATGGAAATGAGCGTCAACTCAGGAATAAATTATGTATGGCCACTGTTAAATATTTTATCCATCCTTTTTTTTTTTTTTTTTGAGACGGAGTCTTGCTCTGTCACCCAGGTTGGAGTGCAATGGCCCGATCTCAGCTCACTGCAACCTCCACCTCCTGGGTTCAAGTGATTCTCCTACCTCAGCCTTCCAAGTAACTGGGATTACAGGCATGCACCACCACGTCTGGCTAATTTTATCCATCCTTAACCATTATTTGTCTTCACAAAGCTAAAAGAAGAAAGAAAAAGACAATACTCACATCATAAGCATTATCAGTCTTGCCATCCCTCCTCCACCACAAAACAGCCAGACAACTCTCCTGAAGAGAACAGACTCTAACCAGGTTTGAAATACGAGACCAAAGTGGCACTATGACTGAGGAATGTCAAGGTGGCATCGCCTTGTCCGTCGAGTTTATCATCTTTCAAAATCATGAATGTTTTGCTCTACAGAGCATGCTGGCCTAAAAACCACATGGCCAGGCGTGGTGGTGGCTCAAGCCTGTAATCCCGGCACTTTGGGAGGCTTGAGCCTGGGAGTTCAAGACCAGCCTAGGCAATATGGTAAGAATTTAAAAATTAGCCAGGCGGCCGGGTGCAGTGGCTCACACCTGTAATCTCAACACTTTGGGAGGCCGAAGTTGGCGGATCACCTGAGGTCAGGAGTTCAAGACCAGCCTGGCCAACATAGCAAAACCCCATCTCTACTACAAATACAAACATTAGCGGGGCATGGTGGAAGATGCCTATAATCCCAGCTACTTGGGAGTCTGAGACAGGAGAATTGCTTGAACTCAAGAGGCAGAGGTTGCAGTGAGCCGAGATTGCGCCACTGCACTGCAGCCTGGGCGACAAAGTAAGACTCCATCTCAAAAAAAAAAAAAAAAAAAAAAAAAAAAATGAGCCAGGCACGGTAGCAGATGCCTGTGGCACAAGGTACTCAGTAGGATGAGGAAGAAGGAGTACTTGAGCCTAAGAGGTCGAGGCAGTGAGCCGTGTTGTGCTGCATTCAGACTAGGTGACAAAGTGTGACAAAGTGAGACTGTTTCAAAAAATAAAAATAGGCCAGGCGAGGTGGCTCACGCTTCTAATCCCAGCATTTTGGGAAGCTGGGGGGGACTGCTTGAGCATAAGAGTTCGAGACTAGCCTGGCTAACATGTTGAAACCCCATCTCTACTAAAAATACAAAAATTAGCTGGGCGCGGTGCCACGTGCCTGTAATTCCAGCTACTTGGGAGACTGAGGCACAAGAATCACTTTAGCCTAGGAGATAGACGCTGCAGTGAGCCAAGGTCATGCCACTGCACTCCAGCCTGGGCCACAGAGTGAGACCATCTAAAAAAATAAACTTTAATAATAATAAAAATAAACTACATGGTGTATGGATTCTTGGTGATGCCCAGGCAAAGGGGGCTTGTATCCTCCTAGTATCCACACATTGAGTGGAAAAGGACAGCAGGGATAGTTGAGGCCTTGTCAAGGGCTGAAGTTGCCCATTCAGTCTCTCCTGTTTGGCCAGCTTCCCGGCCACTCTGTCTGCTCTCCTGGCACGTCTCCCTTTACCATTTATTTTCTCCCTCTCTGCTGGCCCTGTCTGTTTGGCTGCTGGAGACACATGCCAGCCCCACTGGGCATGGGCCCTGTGAACACGAGCCAAGGCACCCTGGAGGTGGAGGAAGGACACTGAGGCCAGCTCATCAGAAGAGCTGTGACGTGTTGCAATGGGATTGCAGAGATTTAGAAACCTCTTGCCTTCCAAAGGTGACTGAAAAATTATTAGTTTGTCATTTTCTAGTGGGACTTGTTTGTAATCACTTTTCCCATATTGTCTGGCATTGTGTGTATGTGTGTGCTCTAGAAGTTTAATTTCACATCTAGGCAGAGCAGGGGTGTGTGTGTGTGTGTGTGTGTGTGTGTGTAAATGCATATGTCCAGTTTAAAATCAACTAGTCAAAAGTTATGTGGAGGCACAGTGACTCATGCCTGTAATCCCAGCACTTTTGAGAGGCAGAGCCAGGCAGATTGTTTGAGCCCAGGAGTTTGAGACCTGCCTGGGTAACATAGTGAAACCTCATCTTTACAAAAAATACAAAAATTAGCCAGGTGTGGTGACACACACCTGTAGTCTTAGCTACTCAGGAGGCTAAGGTGGGAGGTCACCTGGAGTCAGGAGTTTGAGGCTGCAGTGAGCCATAATCACACCACTGCACTCCAGTCTCAGCTACTTGGGAAGCTGAGGTGAGAGGATTGCCAGAATCCTTGAGTTCGAGGTTGCAGTGAGCCATGTTCACACCATGGCACCCCAGCCTGTGTGGGAGAGGCCAAGACCTTGTCCCTTTGAAAAAAAGAAAAAAAAAAAAAAAAGGGTGTGGGTATGTATTCTTTTGTTTTTTTTGAGACAGAGTCTTACTCTGTCGCCCAGGTTGGAGTGCAATGGTGTGATCTCAGTTCACTGCAACCTCTGCCTCCCAGGTTCAAGCAATTCTCCTGCCTCAGCCTCCCAAGAAGCTGGGATTATAGGTGCCCGCCACCGTGCCTGGCTAATTTTTTTACTTTTAGTAGAGATGGGGTTTTGCCATGTTGGCCAGGCCGTTTTTGAACTCCTGACCTCAGGTGATCCGCAGGCCTCAACCTCCCCATGTGCTGGGATTACAGGCGTGAGCCACCATGCCTGGCCATGGGTGTGTATTTTTAAAGTCAAGGAGCTTTTTCCACATTTTCTTGTTTCACCCCAGTAAAGATTCAAAAATTGAAATCACATTCTTTGTAAGTTACCCAGTGTGGATTGTTGCTCCTGAGAATGACTGATTTAAGATGCTTGGTGATTCTAGGGTTAGTCACTGGTCCACCTGAGAAGCGCCACCGTTGAGCATCGCTGTACTCAGGCAGTCGTCACCACTGGCATGACTGAAAGTCCTATGTTCTAAGTCTCTCCTTGAATTCCTCCTTACCCGTGCACGTATTTACCAAGTTAATGATTTAGCTTCTGAGTCACTAAGCATACACATTTTTGCCTGAGTCAATTCGGGTTCATACCTGAGACAGCAGCTGAAGGCCTCTGGGAATGCAGAAGCAAACCTGATATGCAGCTTACTGCCTCCCCTAGATTGAAGGCTATCACGTGCTAGCAGAGAAGCAGCCTGGGAACAACACTCTTATGTTCTATAAGAACAGCGCTGGGTTTGAGTGTCACCTGCTCCAGGTCTTAGTCAGAAACAATGGTATGCATGCTGTTTCCTTGTAGTTCCAAGCACTGCTAAGAGACCCAGGGAAAGAGGAATGCCGTGCTGATACAATCGGGGGGTGGTACCATGAGTCAATTTCTAGCCTTTCTTGTCCTTTCTTCCGGTAGATAATATAGCACAAAAACTCTGCCTGGAGTTTTCAGAGCTCATTTTCTGCACACATAGAATGATTTGTCTGAGGAGTTACTGCCTTCGATTAAAATTGCAATTCTGATGAATCGGATTTTACTAATTTAGGAAGTGGGATTCTCAGCACGGGAGTCTGGAGACTGAAGCTTACTTTTACCAAGTGACTTAATAGCATGCTGTACACAAGATGAGTAGATGAAGACTTTTCATACATCTCTGTGAATTTTAGAAGAAATTATAAGCCATGATCATAAAAGCAGTTTTGCTAAGAGTTAAGAAAAATCAC
The DNA here is from genome assembly GCA_004027835.1 of Alouatta palliata. Classification (NCBI taxonomy): domain Eukaryota; kingdom Metazoa; phylum Chordata; class Mammalia; order Primates; family Atelidae; genus Alouatta; species Alouatta palliata. The sequence goes on from PVKV010011166.1 coordinate 36,913, forward strand.
AGTTAAAACAGGTAGATTTCATTATTTTTTATTTTTTTGAGATGGAGACCCGCTCTGTCGTCCAGTGCAGTAGTGTAGTCTTGGCTCACTGCAGCCTCTGCCTCCCAGATTCATACCTGGGTTTTTTCTTGAGACAGAGTCTCGCACTGTTGCCCAGGTTGGAGTGCAGTGGCGTGATCTCAGCTCGCTGCAACCTCTGCCTCCTTGGTTCAAGTGATTCTCCTGCCTCAGCCTCACAAGTAGCTAGGATTACAGGCACTTGCCACCATATCCAGCTAATTTTTTGTAATTTTAGTAGAGACAGGGTTTCACTATGTCGGCCAGGCTGGTCTTGAACTCCTGACTTCATGATCCACCCACCTCGGCCTCCCACAGTGCTGGGATTACAGGCATGAGCCACCGTGCCTGGGCTAATATTTGTATTTTTAGTAGAGACGGGTTTCACCATGTTGGCCAGGCTGGTCTCGAACTCCTGACCTCAGGTGATCTGCCCATCTTGGCTTCCCAAAGTGCTGGGATTACAGGCATAAGCCACTTCACCTGGCCCAGAGCTAGATTTTAGGACTTTTCAAACTGTAACGTGCATATAACCATGTGGTTAAAATGCAGAGTGCTGGGACACAGTAGCAGAGATCCAGATTCATAAAACAGGTAGGCAGCCTGGGCAACATGTCGACACCTCTTCTCTACAAAAAATAAAAAAATCAGCTGGGTGTGTTGCATGTGCCTGTAATCCTAGCTATTCGGGAGGCTGAGGTGAGAGGATCACTTGAGCCCAGGAGGCAGAGGTTGAGGTAAACTGAGATCCTATCACTGCACTCCAGCCTGGGTGACAGAGGGAGACCCTGTTCCAAAGACAAGACAAACAAAACAAAAAACAGACAGGGCCCATGAGTCTGTATTTCCACGTGATGCTGATGCTGCCGGTCCAGGAATCACACTGAGCTAGAAGATGCATCTGTAGGTCACTGCCATGAGCCAATTGCCAAGTCTCTTTGGGCCCCAGTCATTTCCCTGAAAAAAGGAATAGAACAGCTGACGCTCAGCCTCAGGCACTGTCCTAAACTCTTCATACATATGAGCTCATCTCATCCTCACAGCAACACTGTGAGGGAATTGTTGAGCAGCAGAGGGAATAGAGCCATTGGGAGCTCACGATCCCTTAGTGTTCTGAGACCAGGTGGAAAACTGGCAGCCTGCAAGCCAGCTGGGGCTGCTGGTTTTGACCCACTGTCTTATGTGTTGCTTAAAAAATCAGGACAGCTGGGTGAGGTGGCTCACGCCTGTAATCCCAGTACTTTGGGAGGCCAAGGCGGGCGGATCACCTGAGGTCAGGAGTTTGAGATCAGCCTGGCCAACAGGGTGAAACCCTGTCTCTACTAAAAATACATAACTTAGCCAGGTGTGGTGGCATGTGCCTGTAATCCCAACTACTAGGGAAGCTGAGACAGAATTGCTTGAACCCGGGAGGCGGAGCTTGCGGTGAGCCAAGATTGCACCATTGCACTCCAGCCTGGGCAACAGAACAACACTCCATCTCAAAAAAAAAAAAAAAATATATATATATATATATATATATATATATATATATATTCCCAATTACTGTTTAAATCTGCAAGGCAGCAGAAGGATTGCCTGAGGCCAGGAGTTTGAGACTCGCCCAGGCAACATGGTGAGACCCTGTCTCTCCAAAAAATATTAGCTGAGTGTGGTGGCATGCACCGGTAGTCCCAGCTACTCAGAAGGGTGAGGTGGGAGGATTGCTTGAGCCCAGGAGTTTGAGGCTGCAGTGAGTTATGATTGCACCACTGTACTCCAGCCTGGTGACAGAGCAAGAGAAAAAAGAAAAAAAACTGCAAGTGATACTCACCGTGCTCCCTCTCTTGTATTTTTCCTCTTTCTTGTGGTAACAGAACCCTAATCCCTGATTTGTCTTTTTTTTTTTTTTTTTGAGATGGAGTTTTGCTCTTGTTATCCAGGCTGGAGTGCAATGGTGCGGTCTCATTGCAACCTCCACCTCCTGGGTTCAAGTGATTCTCCTGCCTCAGCCTCCCAAGTAGCTGGAATTACAGGTGTCTGCTGCCATGCCTGACAATTTTTGTATTTTTAGTAGAGAAGGGGTTTCACCATGTTGGCCAGGCTGGTCTGGAACTCCTGACCTCAGGTGATCCGCCCACCTCGACCTCCCAAAGTGCTGGAATTACAGGCGTGAGCCATCTCGGCCAGCCCCATTCATGTTTTTATTCAGCACAAGAATAATTAGAACATCTTACGTTCTAATTATTGTTGAGATAGAGTCTTGCTCTGCTGCCCAGGCTGAAGTATAGTGGCACTCATAGCTCACAGCTCACTGTAGCTTCGACCTCCTGGGCACAACTGATCCTCCTACCTCAGCCTCCTCAGTAGCTGGGACCACAGGTGCATGCCACCATGCCCAGATAATTTTTGTATTTTCTGTAGAGACGGGGTCTCCATATGTTGCCCAGGCTGCTCTCGAACTCCTAGGCTCATGTGAACCTTCCACTTCAGCCTCCTGAAGTGCTGGAGTTACAGCCATGAGCCACTACATCTGGCAACATATTTTATTTTTGCCAAATCACTTCTCACCTGATAAACCAATATTGAATCAAACTGATATGATGTACCTGTTGACATGGTGAAATGAAGAGATAACATCACCTGTGTAATAGTCCTGATAAAAATACATAATTTGAATCTAATTTTTTTTTTTTTGAGATGCAGTCTTGCTTTGTCACCCAGGCTGAAATGCAATGGTGTGATCTTGGCTCACTGCAACCTTCGCCTCCTGGGTTCAAGCGATTCTCCTGCCTCAGCCTCTGGAGTAGCTGGGATTACAGACGTCTGCCACCACACCCAGCTATTTTTTTGTATTTTTAGTAGAGACAGGGTTTCACCTTGTTGACCAGGCTGGTTTTGAACTCCTGACCTCAAGTGATCCACCCACCTTGGCCTCCCAAAGTGTTAGTATCACAGGCGTGAGCCACCACACCTGGTCACTTGAATCTAATTATGAGGAAACAGATAAACCCCAACTAAGGGACAGTCTATGAAATAATTTGTCTTTACTATTCAGAAATGTCAATACTATGAAAGGCAAAGAAAAACTGAAGAATTGTTCCAGATTTAAGAAACCAAAAGAGATGAGACAACTCAATGTGATGCCTTATTCCGGATTGGATCCTGGATAATAGGAAAACATTTCTGTAAAGAACATCATTGGATCAACTGGTGAGATTCTAGTATTGCTTATATGTTAGATAATATTGTAGCAATGTTAAATTTTTTGAATTTGATAATTGGGGTTGTATAAGAAAATATATTAGAGAGGCCGGGCTTGGTGGCTCATGCCTGTAATCCAAGCACTTTGGAGGCCAAGGCGGGCAGATCACCTGAGGTCGGGAGTTCAAGACCAGCCTGACCAACATGGTGAAACCCCGTCTTTAATAAAAAAAAAAGAAAAAAGAAAAAAGAAAAAAGAAAATACATTAGAGAATGTCCTTGTTCTTAGAAAATACATGCCTAAGTCTAAAAGGGATAAAAGGGGAGAATCTCTGTAACTAATTCTCAAGTGATTCAGCAAAAAATACACAGAAGGCAAATGTGGATATAACCTGGACAAGAGTTATAAACTGTGATTTTCATGCAGCTCTTTTCTACATTGGAAATGATTTCAAAACAAAACAAAAAAAAAGCAAACAAGCAGATAATATGGTGTCTTTATTCTCCTTTAAGGAAAAAATATGCTAGTGTTTCCCATGGCAAATACCTCAAGTGAAAAGTGCTTCACAGTGTTTTTCAAATAGTGCATCCTGAAATTGTTTTTGGAATGCTCCAATACACACCCTACAAAAATGAAATAGAAAATCAGAGCATTTTTTATTATTAGATGAAAATATAGATGTGTGTGTCCTGGATTACAGTGTTCAATGCATTCCTTTTTTTTTTTTTTTTAAAGATGGGGTTTCACCATATTGGTCAGGCTGGTCTCGAACTCCTGACCTCAGGTGATCCGCCCACCTCAGCCTCCCAAAGTGTTGGGATTACAGGCGTGAGCCACGGCGCCCAGCTTCAGTGCATTTCTTACTGTGGATTGCAGTTGAAAAAAAAAAACTTTTGAGGCCGGGCGTGGTAACTCACACCTGTAATCCCAGCATTTTGGGAGGCTGAGGTGGGTGGAGTCAGGATTTCAAAAGTCAGCCTGACCAAGATGGTGAAACCCTATCTCTACTAAAAATACAGAAATTGGCCAGGTGTGGTGACAGGTGCCTGTAATCCCAGCTACTTGGAAGACTGAGGCCAAGAATTGCTTGAACCCAGCAGGCGGAGGTTGCCGTGAGCCGAGACTGCGCCGCTGCACTCCACCCTGGGCAACAGAGAGACCCATCTAAAAAAACAAAAAAAAAATTTGATAACCACTATAAATAGGGTGACCCATATTGCAATGAACCTGAGACAGATCCAGTCCGAGCTGTTCTACTGGCATATTAATGGCAAACCCATTCATTCTCACCAGTGTCCCAATTTGGATTATAAGTTATAGTCACTTTTTTTTTTTTTTTTTTTGAGACGGAGTTTTGCTCTTGTTACCCAGGCTGGAGTGCAATGGCGCGATCTCTGATCACCGCAACCTCCGCCTCCTGGGTTCCAGCAATTCTCCTGCCTCAGCCTCCCGAGTAGCTGGGACTACAGGCACGTGCCACCATGCCCAGCTAACATTTTTGTATTTTTAGTAGAGACAGGGTTTCACCATGTTGACCAGGATGGTCTCGATCTCTTGACCTCGTGATCCACCCGCCTCGGCCTCCCAAAGTGCTGGGATTACAGGCGTGAGCGACCGTGCCCGGCCTAGTCACTCTTATTTTAAGCCACAATTCCTTATTGTAACAGAATACGATATGGATATATGTGCATGGCATCAACAAAAGACTTCAGATTTTTCTGTACTTTTTAAATACGGAGAATGAATTTGCACATTATTTGAATGATTGAAAATTATTTGTAAAAAGTTATCTTTACGTACTCACACTGTATTATCTTGTTATCCATCCAGTGGGATTATAATGAACTAGATAATAAGGGTATTAAATTTTCTTCATTTTCTATTGCACAGAGAATACTGCTTTTAGAGTGAACTTCATTCCCCAAAGTGAGGTTTTATAAATGGAAAAACACCTAAATATAGCTTGTAAATAAAATACAAACTCCCACTGAATTTTAATATTAACTTATAAAATACTATTGTGTTATAAGCAACTGGATAAACACATTAGCTTTTAAAATATTATATGGCTGGGCATGATGGCTCACAACTGTAATCTTAGCACTTTGAGAGGCTGAGGTGGGTGTATCACCTGAGGTCAGGAGTTTGAGACCAGCCTGGCCAACGTGGCAAAACCCTACCTCTACTTAAAAATACAAAAATAAGCCAAATGTGTTGGTGCACGCCTGTAATCCCAGCTAGTTGGGAGGCTGACTCAGGAGAATCGCTTGAATCCGGGGGGACGGAGGTTGCAGTGAGCCAAGATTGCACCACTGCACTCCAGCCTGGGCAACAAGAACAAAACTCTGTCTCAAAAAAACCAAAATATTATGTATCTAAATCTTGTTTTTTGGGAAGAATTTGGCAGATTACTACATATTAAGGATTTTTTAACCCATTAATTTCCTGTATATTTACCTTCTAATGCCCAGACATCCACCAAATGACAATCATTTGACTGCACATGTACTTCCATTGGGCAATGAAGACTTAATTTTGGTTTCTAAAATATCTTTTCTGACAGCACTTAAGAAGCGTATTTTAGGGCCGGGTGTGGTGGCTCAAGCCTGTAATCCTAGCACTTTGGGAGGCCAAGGTGGGTGGATCACCTGAGGTCAGGAGTTCAAGACCAGCCTGGCCATCAAGGTGAAACCCCATCTTAAAAAAAAATAATAAATAATAAATAAATTTAAAAAAAGCAGCATATTTTATCTGATCATAGCTAGGAGGTACTGGGTTTTGCTTTACCCTACAGATAACGGCCACCATTATCACCACGTGATAGGCCATCACAAGATGACAACAAAGACTTTCAATGTTTAAAAGCAAAACACGCCGGGCGCGGTGGCTCACGCCTATAATCCCAGCACTTTGGGAGGCCGAGGCGAGTGGATCATGAGGTCAAGAGATTGAGACCATCCTGGTCAACATGGTGAAACCCCGTCTCTACTAAAAATACAAAAATTAGCTGGGCATGGTGGCACGTGCCTGTAGTCCCAGCTACTCGGGAGGCTGAGGCAGGAGAATTGCTTGAACCCAGGAGGCGGAGGTTGCAGTGAGCCGAGATTGTGCCATTGCACTCCAGCCTGGGCAACAAGTGCGAAACTCCGTCTCAAAAAAAAAAAGAAAAAAAGCAAAACACTCCCAAAATTGTGTTTAGAACTCAGCTGCCAAGTCACTGGTATACATACTTCCAAGTTAAACCCTGCATCAAACTAAAAGAAACACAATCAGAAGTGGTTGTATCAGTTGCTCTTAAAACACTTGGGCACCTAAAGGCAGAACACAGGGTTTGGCTTTCATAAACTCTTGTAACTTTAGCTTTTCCTCAAAATCAAATGTATCAAGTTCTTACTCAGCACTGGTAACTAGGAAGCAACAGGGATTTAAGATGCAAATTGCACTGGGGTCATTTTTTAGGAATGAAGGAGATGTTTTAGTTCTGCACCATTGTTTCATGGACCCAAAACCCAGAGATGATTATCAAGTGCTGAATGCAACCCAAACAAAGGTGTGAAGAGTTCTATGTGCATGATGTTCCATTTATACTCAGGGGATTTTCAGTGTTTTTAACTTGGAGGGGAAGAATCAGAATTGTCCTATTGTCCTCTAAACTTGTTGGCAGAAGAGTTAGTGCAATGATCATCCAAGCCAATGACAGGGTGGCTAATTAGGGATTAGAAATGGCTCAGGGGCCCGGTGTGGTGGTTCACGCCTGTAATCCCAGCTCTTTGGGAGGTTGAGGTGGGCAGATCATGAGGTCAGGAGTTCAATACCAGCCTGACCAACATGGTGAAACCCTGTCTCTACTGGTGTGGCGACATGTGCCTGTAATCCCAGATACTCAGGAGGCTGGGGAAGGAGAATTGACTGAACCCGGGAGGCGGAGGATGCAGTGAGCCGAGATCATGCCAGGAAGGGTTTTTTTTTTCTCACAACTTATTTCAGTATAAATTGAATTCAATCCATATAGGCCATTCTATATAGATGTCAATAAATAACTAAATGAATGCATCTGAATTTTAGAAGATAATCTGTCACATTACAAACTAGTTTCAAATAATCTTAATGTTAAAGATAACTGTGGGTGAATAGCTTGCATAAACTTTCAAACTATCAGAATTAATTACATTTTAAAAGTTACCTTCCAGCCCATAGCCATATAGTCATAAAGTTGCAGTAAGTGTACATAAAATTTGCTGTTCATCTTTTAACAATTAAAAGTTAAGGAAGCAAGGATCTTGTTAAAACTCAGAGGTTTTTTCCTTACCCATTTTATATAATGGGCAGCTGGTATTTGTGAGCGACTTTTCATGTAATTTCAAACAAGAAAATAGCCTTTATACAAGTCTATCTTTATTTGTAAAAAATAATATACAACTAAAGCTAATTTGATTTTTAAAATCAAAGTTCATTTAGTGATAATGTACATTTTATAATAAAATTGTAGTAAAATACTGACATTTGATAGTTATAAACAAAGTATCATTCATGTAAAAATCATGTTATAGCATGTAAAATTTAATTAGAAAATTCATAGCTCACAAAAGTACATATATTTTGTTGATAGCTCGGGAACATTATCATAAACTTACTTAAGATACAGAACAAAATTCACAGTTAGGCTTGACATTTAGTACTATAAAATTTTATGCTGGATCCACTGATATTTTTGTTAATAAGGTGCACTTGAAATAATTGATTCAGACTACCAATGAGCTGATATTTTATTGCATAACCAGGACCTACTGGTTTTACAATATGTCTAGTAATCAATTATTTCACCAACAATTTAAGAGAGATCTAGTTGAAAATACCATTGACAGATACCCTTAACAGGATAATTAAAACAAAAAGCACTAGCAGCTTTGATTTCCATGAATGCGTACAAATCTGTATTTTACAGCTAAAATTTGTACAAAAAGTCAAGCCCTGAAGTAGTTTTCCCCCCCAAAAGTTCTGATGTTAAAACTTCATTTAAAAAAAAAGAGAGAGAGGTAGTGTGTAAAAATATTTTTACTTAAAATGTTGAACCCCTGCACCACTTATAAATGAAAGTTAACCTTCTACATACTAACATTTTGCCATTCAAGAGTCAAATTTATAAGACTCACAGAATGTTAAAGCTGGAATGCCATTCAAAATAGTGTATAAATGGAAGAACTTCGGTGAATTCAACAAAAAGTACATTGTATCACATAATGCTGTGCAGTTAATAGTTTACTGATAATATGCTTGGTGGTAACGTGAACAAAATACACTGGGGTATTCTGAGTCAAGTGATCTTCATTTTATCAAGACTTCATATATTTTACCATATAGAGAAAATATCCTTCAAAACGGAGTCATTTGAATCTTCAGTTTTAATAGCACACAATTGTTAAAAAAGGTATTGATACTAGCCCTACCATAAAGTTAATTAATAATAAATAACTCTCCATAAGCCATAGGGAACTTATGTACTTCATAATATTCTTAGTTTCTATATACAAGCATACTGTTGTGCTTGTGCACATTGTACAATAAAATCAGGCAAGGAATTAAAGTTAGCAGCCTTACTCTTAGCTTGTTCTAAGTGGATGCACTGGAAAGTAATAAATAGCCTCATAAAATTAATAGTGATAAACTCTACCTGTCACAGGTGAATACTATGTATTTTTCATAAAGTGTAGGCAGTGTTTCTAGAAATCCCATGAAGGAAAACCCAATTTTTTTTTGTATAAAAAGTGCACAAGTTTGTCCTATGCATTAAAACTTCTTAATTTGGATGCATTTTTTTATCCAAAATGATTTATACTTGAATGCATTAAACGCATATAAAAGCACACCAACAAAAATATACACACAACAAAAGGAATGATTTCAAATAAGACTGGGAATGGGAACAAGTATAAGTTAAAGGAGAGTATTCCATATTTCCAAAGTCAAGAGAATTACCTTTTAAAACATAAATTATGGCCATATGGAATTAATTTACAAATATGAAAGCTATAGGAAGGACAAACACCAACTTGAACAACTGTTGCAGAGTTTCATAACTCAAGAAAAGATAGCTTCCTGGCCGGGTGCAGTGGCTCAGGCCTGTTATCCAGCACTTTTGGAGGCTGAGACAGGCGGATCATTTGAGGTCAGGAGTTCAAGATCAGCCTGACCAACATGGTGAAACCCCATTTCTACTAAAAATAAAAATTATTTTATTTTTTATTATTTTATTGCATGCCTGCAATCAAATTATTATTTTATTGCACGCCTGCAATCTCAGCTACTCAGGAGGCTGAAGCAGGAGAATTGCTTGAATCTGGGAGGTGGAGGTTGCAGTGAGCTGAGATTACGCCACTGCACTCCAGCCTGGGCAATACTGTCATTTAAAAAAAAAAGAGAACTTCATAACAAGGGAAGCAACTCCTCAAAATAGCCAAGCAGTTTCTTAGAAATTGGAAATGCACTTGAGAACATAATTTGTTACAATTTATAACAGAGTAACATTAAAAAACAAAAATCAAAACAAGCTGGGCATGGTGGCTATAATCTAGCACTTCAGGAGGCCGAGCCAGGATTGCTTGAGCCCAGGAGGTCAAGACCAGCTTGGGCAACATGGCGAAACCCTGTCTCTACAAAAAATATAAAATGTAGCTGGGTGTGGTGGTGTGCACCTGTGGTCCCAGCTGCTCAGGAGGCTGAGGTGGGAGGATTGCTTGAGCCCAAGAGGTTGAGGCTGCAGTGAGCTGTGATCACACCACTGCACTCCAGCTCAGGCAACAGAGTGAGATCCAGTCTCAAAAAAAAAAAAAAAAATATATATGGAACATAAGACCTTTAACAGCTGAGATACCCAATGTAGCAAAAGAGAGAATCAGACTTCACATTAGAATTTTAAAAATACAGTTAAAGGAAAAATTAACTAGGCTCTGCACAGCAGGTTAAATATGCAACCACTTCCAACAGAAATGATCTAGTCTTCTCACATAGTTCCAAGAATGTGCTTTAACATCTAATTCTCTATAGACAAAATAACAAAAGCACATAATTTCATCAGCAAAGGACCCTTTGTTTGTTCTGGACTTAAGTTCACCTCTGATCCACCAAAGTTTATATTAACAATCATCAAACTACTACTTTAATAATATTCTAAGTTTGCAACATTATTCCTCTCATGCCTATTCCACATCACTGGTCAGAGGTATATATACTTTTAAACTAGCCAAATGTACAAGTCCTCATGGCATCCTCATTCTGAAAATATTCAAACAATTTCATAATGTTATGATTGTTCCATCTTCTTCTAAGAGTTTTTGATCCGGAGCATGTGTTTCAAATTCTGTGTTTGTGCCGCTTGCTATGGATGCTAAGCTCACTTCATTAGAGGGAATAAAGCCATTCTGTCCAGACTCAAAACTTAGCTCTATCTGTGTTAATGATTCCAGGCTCTCAGTATTAGCAACAGCTTTTGGAATCTGCTGTGGCACTCCGTTGTCTTCAATGATAATGTCATCTTCATCGCTATCTTCATCTTCTGGCTCAAAGCTTGGTTCAATCTGCTGTGGGTAGCCAAGAAGGCTATTATCAGTAGACTGGCCAGAGCTGCCAGAAGTCCTGCTGTTCCTCACAACATTATTCCTCTGGTTTGCTGGTCTCACTGTTATGATGAGGTTACGGCTGTTTGCAATCATCATGTCTGTTACTTGATCAAGGCTCTTCCCTGAAACTTCTATGCCATTAACTTCTAAAACTTCATCATTAACAGCTAATAGTCCTGTACTTTGAGCCAGACCTCCTGGGACAAGCCTGGATATAAAGATCCCTGGAACCTTTTCTAAGCCATGTGGTGTTACCCTGACACTGGAGCCATCCCGGATGTAGAATCCCAGGGGTTTCTCAGTGCCGTATTTATAAAGACGTACCCTACGATGCGTTTCTGGGAGAATATCCACGTCTATAATAGAAGACACAGGTCTAAAGTCTTGGGGCATACTAATGACTATATGTGGCTTTTTTCTATGGTTGTCAGGACGCAATACATTGGATAAAACATTCTTCTTCTTTATTAGTGTGTCTGTACCAAAGGCACTGTAGTCCGCTTCTTCTGTTTAAAAATAGAACAAAATAATTATAGAAATGCTGTAAAAATATCTATTCTCTTGCAGCTGAAAGTATACAGAAAGGATAACTCAAAATATATCTGGTACATAAACAAACTAGCTAATAAGCTTATTCTAATCAGATCATAATCTATTACAGTAGTAAAACGCCATACCAGAAAAAAACACTAGGTGGCCATCTCAAATACACATCACAAAATAAACCAATGTGAAGTTAAATTTTACAGAGCTCAGTGACTATTAAACATTAAATATGGCAAATGAAACTGACAGATTTTACATATTCTTTTTTTTTTTTTGAGATGGAGTCTCACTCTGTCAACCAGGCTGGAGTACAGTGGCACGATCTCGGCTCACTGCAATCTCCACTTCCTGGGTTCAAGTGATTCTCCTGCTTTCGCCTCCTGTAGAGGCTATAGATTACAGGCACACACCATCACACCTGGCTAATTTTTGTATTTTTAGTAGAGACGGGTTTCACCACGTTGGTCAGGCTGGTCTCAAACTCCTGACCTCGTGATCCACCCGCCTCAGCCTCCCGAAGTGCTGGGATTACAAGCATGAGCCACCGCGCCCAGCCAGATCTTACATATTCTTAAACATCATTAAATATGTATGCTTTTTTTTTTTTTTTTGGTATAGGGTCTTGCTACATTGCCCAGGCTGGTTTTGAACTCCTGGCCTCAAGAGATCCTCCTGCCTTGGCCTCCCAATGTGCTAGGAGCACAGTGTGAGCCACTGTGTCCAGCCTTAAAACATCATTTTAAACCAGCTACTTCAAATGTATTTTTCCTTCACTTGTTTAAAAAACCTGCAATGTGGTTGGGCACGGTGCCTCACGCCTATAATCCCAGTGCTTTTTTCGGAGGCCATGGTGGGTGGATCACTTGAGCCCTGCCTGGGCAGCAGCGTGAGACTGTCTTTATGAAAAGTAAAAAAAAAAAAAATTAGTCAAGTCTGGTAGTGTCTGCCTGTAGTCCCAGCTAGTCGGAAGGTTGAGGTAGGAGGATGGCTTCACTCTAGGATTCAGGTCTGCAGTGCACTACGATCACGCCACTGCACTCCAGCCTGGGTGACAAAACAAAAACACACCTGCAGTCTGCATGTTTATCATATTCAACTCAAAGACTTGAAATAGGATATTTGATTCTCAAGGTAAAACAAGAGAGTAAAAATCATATACCTATATCAGACGCTGAGTGGGCAGATAATGTAATCGATGCTGGTGCATATCAAACACTTAGGAATTTTGGTCTTCTGCAAATAAACACTCTCCCTCAGTTTTCTGGAGGAGTTATTTTTTGTTGTTATTGTTTGAGACAGAGTCTCACTCCATCACCCTGGATGGAGTGCACAGGCACAATCTCAGCTCACTGCAACCTCCACCTCCCAGGTTCAAGCGATTCTCTTGCCTTAGCCTCCCAAGTAGCTGGGATTACAGGCATGTGCCACCATGGCCAGCTAATTTTTATATTTTCAGTAGAGATGGGGTTTCATCATGTTGACCAGGCTGGTCTCGACTGAACTCCTAACCACAGGTGATCCACCCGCCTCAGCCTCCCAAAGTGTTGAAATTACAGGCGTGAGTTATCATGCCCGGCAGTTCTTGATCTCTCATTTTCATTTTGAAAGAGGCAAAGGTACAGTTTTAACTTTTTTCTTCACTGTGTGAAAGACTATGCATAAAGTGCCATGATATTTTGTAGTCAGTAGTGGTGACACAAACAGGAAGTAGTAAGGATTCTGGCAAACTAGAGAGCTCCTGCCTCATTTAGATGGCACAGCTGCTTCTCAGTTCCTGGCAGATTTTCTTCATGCCAGAAAATCTTGTTTTTAGGCAAAATCTTCCCATCTTTATTTATTTTTTTGTTTTTTCTTTCTGTTGCTGTAACAATCTTCCCATCTTTAAATCCTGCCACCCACTTAAATAATAAACTAAAAGAGAAAACAGAAACCTAACACCAGATATGGTTAAATTATATGGCTGAAGGAAGACAGTCCATAAACAAAATATCTCATCAGAGAATGAGGTAAAAAGAAAAATGAAACAGCAGAAACAAAAGTTAAAATAGTGTTTTCAAAAATAACTACAATGAGAATAAAGTAAAAAGTGAAATTTACATTAATTAAAAAAAAAAAAACTTCAATAATAAACAAAAGGCCTCTCCCTGGTTTTCTAGTGGCTAGGAAAAAAGAAACAAACAAAAAATAAATGGCTTCCCTCCTCCTCCACAAAAGAAATAGCTGAAAATCCTAGTCTCAGCTTCTGCCACAGGAAACACTAACATCACCATCTTGCATTTGCATAGTGCTTCAATTCATATTCTCTTGCTTAATCCTTAACCCCCTCAGCTAAACGATTATCATCTTCATTTTACAACCAAGAAATTAAGGGTACAACGTAAGTTACAGAGAAAGAACTAGAGCCCAGGCTTTCCTACTACACAAGTCACATAATGATGCCAAGCATCAATCATGTCAGAGTACAGGGAGCTTTAATATTCTTTTCTGATGCTGTATGAACATGCTGCAAAACCAAGTTTCAGATAAACATGTAAGATTAGGGATCCCTTATTTTTTTGGCATTCTTTTTCCCTTGGGGACACTTGTCATCATTTATAAAGTATTTGCATTGGGCTCTTACAGAGACAGAAATGTATTTATAATATGGCTTTGGATATAAACTCATTGATACAATAATCTTTTTGGCAAAAAACCTATCAAGAATAGTCTTTTAGTAATGTGTTTTCTCAAAATTATATACATTTCTGTTTTAGAACAATCAATAAGGAAAGCCTACATAACATTGAGAAGGGAAATTCCAGACCACGCAAACTGAGAACAGTATTAAGTTGCCTACATACCTACTCATGGGAAACCTGACCAAAAAAACTCCAAATCTGCATAATTTGGCATCACATCCAGACTCCATCTGAATGCTCTCTGCTAAATTCTCAAAAGCAATATGCCCCAGTACAAAGCCACCTTTGTTCTCCCATCTAGCTAATCAGTTTCCAGCCACTGGGAAAGAAAATATTTTGGCAGAAAGCCAGGGTTCAGGGTGTTAAAGTGTAAAGGTGAACGTCCACAAGGAATTGGAGCTGACTTTCTACCTGAATACTATCAGAGAGCATTAAACTCAGAATGAGATGGAAACTTTGAAAACTCGATCACAGCAACTGTCCACTTGTATAAATTCAGACTTATGCAACAGTACATGATATGGGCTGATACAGCAGCACCTCATTTATCCCAAGTCTGTTCTTTAGCCAATAATCTCGGCTAACCGGAATAGATAAGGATCTACCTAGAAGGCCTCTAAATAGTCAAACTGGATGTCTTACTTTCTTACATACAAAAAGTGGTTGTTCTTCACTTATCCTGCACGGCCTCCCTCTGAAACTCTTACTCTTTAAACATTAATTCTAAAAAGCCTAGTAATCTCATTCCTTTGCTCACAGAGGGTCATAAACCACACATTCAGAGCAAAGGGTAAGGATCTACTTTTGAGTGGCAGGCAGATACAAGACATAAAAACAAGTAAAAAGCAAATCTGGAAAAAGAAAAGTTCTACATAAGCTCCATCAGCATCCCCATAGGGTAACAAAACAGCAACTGTTATGGTACAGTAATCAACAAAGTTCAAAATTATGCCTCATTTGAAGTTCAGAGGAAGAAACCAAATAATGAAATAATTTTTTAAGATGTTCTAATTCAGGAGTTGACTACCGTTTTCTGTCAAGAGTCAGACAGTAAATGTCTAGGTATTATAGGCCATATAATCCCTCTTGTAGAAGCAGCCACAGGCAATCCATAAAAGAATATGTGGCCAGGCATGGTGGCTCATGCCTGTAATCCCAGTACTTTGGGAGGCCAAGGTGAGAAGACTGCTTGAGCTTAACAGTTCAAAGACAGACTGGGCAACATAGTAGGACCCTGTCTCTACAGCAACAACAACAAAAATTTTTAATTAGCTGGGCATGGTGGCCTGTGCCCGTAGTCCAAGCTACTTGGGAGGCTGAAGTGGGAGGATCCCTTGAACCTGAGAGGTCCAAAGCTGCAGTGAGCTAAGATGGCACCACTGTACTCCAACCTATGCAACAAAGTTAGACCATGTTCCAAGAAAATTTTGTATGCAAAAACAGCCAGCAGGCTTTAGTTTGCCAACTCTTGTTCTAATACAAAATGGTTAAATGAAATAGATCTGGCAATTTTAAAAGGATTAAATATCACTTAAATATCCAAATTTTGCAGACCCCTTCATTTCTTAATACAGAAAAATCAATCACCAAATATTTAACAAACACTATGTGCCACGAATTGTGCTCTGTGGTACAAATTTGGTGAATAAAATAGGTATGGTGCCTACTTTCATGGTGCTTACAATCAAAAAGAGGAAATGGCAACGAACACATAATTTAAAACTGTAAGTAAATTATAACAAAGGTGCTGAGAGTTGTGAGCACATCATGCTGGGAAGTATGTAAAGGGAACCTGGCCTGGCTTGCAGGATAAGACAAGGCTTCTCCAGGGAAGTGATTCTGAGAGGAAAATCAGCCAGGGGCTAATCAGTAGAAGGCAAGAATGTTGTGGGCACAGGACTTCACAATATCCAGAGGAGACTGAGGGCCAGACAGACAAAGAAATCCAATACAGCTAGAATGTAGTGAAAAGTGGGAAGGAGGAGTCAAGAGCTGAGTCAGAGGCAGCCAGGGGCTAACCAGACAAACAGGGCCTCCTGGGAAGTACCAAGGTTTACAGACTTTAGCCTAAGGGCAAAGGGAAGAAAACCAAGGATTTTAAGGGAGACAGTGATGGTAAGCTCATTTGGTTTTTCCACAAAGCTCACTCTGCAAGCTGGAGAAGGACTTAATGTGGAGAACAAGAAGCTACTGCAGTAAATCAGGATGGCACTTGGCCAGGAAGAGAGGACATGGAAATGGGGAGACAAATTTGAAAAATAACTAGAACACAGTTTTTTTTTTTTTTTTTTTTTTTTGAGACAGAGTTTTGCTCTTGTTGCCCAGGTTGGAGTGCAATGGTGCAGATGGGAGTTTGCCATGTTGGTCAGGCTGTTCTCAAACTCCTGACCTCAGGTGACCTGCCCACCCCAGTCTCCCAAAGTGCTGGGATTACAGGTGTGAGCCACTATGCCCCCTCTTTTCTTTTTTTTTGAGATGAAGTCTCGCTCTGTCACCTAGGCTAGAGTGCAATGTTGTGATCTCGGCTCACCACAACCTCCACCTCCCAGGTTCAAGCGATTCTCCTGCCTCAGCCTCCCGAGTAGCAGGGATTACAGATGCATGCCACCATGCCCGGCTAATTTTGTATTTTTAGTTGAGATGGGGTTTATCCATGTTGGTCAGGCTGGTCTGGAACTCTCAGGTGATCCCCCCGCCTTGGCCTTCCAAAGTGCTGGGATTATAGACACCAGCCACCATGCCCGCCAGAACACAGTTTTAATGGGCTTGTTGACTGACTAAAAAATAGGTGTGTCTAAGGTGACACCCAGATTTCCGTTATGAGCAACTGGTTGTCACATTCTGAAATGTTACTCCACAATTTTTTTTTTCATTTCTGGGCCATATCTTTTGTTAAACTATAATTTACAATTTACTACTAAAATGTATAGTCCTTAGACAATTTTAAACTAAACCCTGATTTGTGAAAATACAACCTTAAAAGACATCTACAAAATAATGTCCAATGCACAAAGTCTAAGAGATGATTTAGATGCCCAGTTACAAGTATGTGGGCCACAAGGTCATGTCTGTATCAGGGCATGCCCTACATCAGACCAAGTTTAAAGCAAAGCCTTTCTAGTGTTTCTAACAAAACTAGAATAAATCGAAGAGGTAAACATATTTGTCTGTTTGGTGTCAATCAAAAACAGTGTTATAGCAAGAAGTCTGTGTATAGAGATTCTGACTACATCTGGTGAGGGGTCTGGGCTGTAGCACATCAACAGATCCTCCACCTGGCTGATTATCATGACTGGCTGGAAAGCTTTTACAAATACACATTTCCGGCTGGGCGCAGTGGCTCACGCCTGTAATCCTAACCCTTCGGGAGGCCGAGGTGGGTGGACTGCCGGAGAGGAGTTAGAGACCAGCCTGGGCAACATGGCAAAACCCCATCTTTAAAAAATAAAAAATAAATAAAAATACACATTTCCCTAGCTGAATTCCAAACTGACAGGAATGACCTGAGTATTTTTAAAAGGTGCAAGCTTTAAATATATTTTTAATTTTTAGTGCACAACAATAACCTAAACAATGAGAGCAGAAAAATCTATTCTGTACCTTCTCTGCCCCCTCTGCCGAATAAATTAGGATGAACTCTAATACTCTAACAGGGAATAGGGGCTTAGGATCCTCTTTATAAAAATAACTTTTAAGATACCAGGTTTTTTGTGTTTTGTTTTTGCTACCATGATAACTGCTCTAGGAATAGACTATGGGGTTTTTTTTCTAACAATAAATTGTTATAAAGCAAAAATTTTCAAGGTATGCAACAATACTACCTTGAACTTCAGACTATAAAGTAGTTTACACATTGAATTGTGAGCTTTCACTTTAAAGAAATTTTAAACCATGATTTGTGAAAATGTTACCAGTAGAGTACCAGATTTTAAAAGATCATGTAGTTTTAAATTTTAAAATGGTTTTACAATTTGATTTTCAAAAATCAACTGGGGGCTGGGCATGGTGGCTCACGCCAGTAATCCCAGCACTTTGGGAGGCTGAGGCGGGTGGATCACCTGAGGTCAGGAGTTCGGCAGCCTGGCCAACATGGTGAAACCCCATCTCTACTAAAAATACAAAAATTAGCCGGGCATGGTGGCGCGTATCTATAGTCCCAGCTACTTGGGAGCCTGAGGCAGAATTGCTTGAACCCAGGAGGTAGAGGTTGTGGTGAACTGAGATTGCGCCACTGTACTCCAGCCTGGGCAACAAAAGTGAAACTCTGCCTCAAAAAAATAAAAATAAAATAAAATAAATCACTTGGTGCTGGGCGTGGTGGCTCCCACCTGTAATACCAGTACTTTGGGAGGCTGAGGTGGCTGGATTACCTGAGGTCAGGTGTTTGAGAGAGACCAGCCTGGCAAACATGGTGAAACCTTGTCTCTACTAAAAATACAAAAATTAGCCAGGCATGGTGGCACACACCTGTAGTCCCAGCTACTTGGGAGTCTGAGGCAGAATTGCTTGAACCCAGGAGGTGGACGTTGTGGTGAGTGGAGATCACACCACTGTACTCCAGCCTCCAGCCTGGGTGGCAAAACTCTGTCTCCAAAAAAAAAAAAAAAAAAATTACCTGAGCATAGTGGCACACACCTGTAGTCCCAGCTACTCAAACTGATGCATAAGAATGGTGAGAACCTGGGAGGCAGAGGTTGTAGTGACCCAAGGTCATGCCCCTGCACTCCAGCCTGGGCAAGAGTAAGACTCTGTCAAAAGAAGAAAAAAAATCACTTGGTATATACCAAGTGAACTTCTATCCTATTGATGCCTAACTGAAACCAAAAAGCAAAGATAACAGAAAATGTACTGTAATCAAGAAGTAAAATGTAACTATACTTAATATCATACTTTTATATTAGTTTCTTGAATTAAATGTTCATTAAGGGTTACATAAAATCAGATTTCTAGTTAAGCATCTGTTCAAATTTGCTTAAAATAAAGAGTGCGTGCATCATAGTACACTATGTAAGTCTGTCAGATTTAGATGCTGGGAAAAGACAGACAAGAAACAAGTTAGCATATACTTAAGTAAGATACTTCCAGGTCTTCAGAGGGTGATGTGGTAAAAGTGGGAGGGAGGGTGGAGGGCTTTAGTTAGAATGGTCAGAAGAGACTACTCTGACACCATTATCTGAGCTAAGTAGGAGGAGGCAGACGTGGGAAAGCTCTGGGTGAAGTGTCTTTAAGAGAAGAATAACCAAGCATGAGAGCACAGAAACAGAAACGAGCTCACCGCTGGGAGCAGTGGCTCATGCCTGTAATCCCAGCACTTGGGGAGGCCAAGTCAGGTGGATCATCTGAGGTCAGCCTGGCCAACATGGTGAAACCCCATCTCTATTAAAAATACAAAAGTTGGCCAGGTGTGGTGGTGGGTGCCTGTAATCCCAACTACTTGGGAGGCTGAGGCAGGAGAACTGCTTGAACCTGGGAGATGGAGGGTGCAGTGAGCTAAGATCTTGCCACTGCACTTCAGCCTGGGTGACAGAGCGTGACTCCGTCTCGAAAAAAGAAAAAGAAAGAAAGAACATATATATATATATATATATATATATATATATAAAATTAGCCAGCACGGTGGCTTCAGCCTGTAGTTTCAACTATTCAGGAGGCTGAAAATTGCCTATTTCTATACCAAATTCTAAGGGTTACCAATTATATTGGACATTTCACCTTTACTATTAATACATAGAAAACATCTGTTCACATGGAAATGTATTTCTAAGTTGTAATTCCTATGACAAGAATAAAAACCATCAAAGGTCTCAATAATAATTATACCACCAACAAATAAAAACTTAAAAAGGAAATAAAAGATAATCACTCTTAGAAGATATTAGGATTAATTCCATAATCATGCAAGTATATAATTCCATTAACAAAACATGTGGCAGCATAACCCGACTCTCATAATCTTTCTAACAAATGGGACAATCCAACAAAATTCCATCAGATGGCAATAGTTTAAAAACCCATTCTAGGCCAGGCGTGGTGGCTCACGCCTGTAATCCAAGCACTTTGGAGGCCAAGGCGGGCGGATCACCTGAGGTCGGGAGTTCAAGACCAGCCTGACCAACATGGTGAAACCCTGCCTTTATATATATATATAAAAAAAAAACCCTATTCTATATTTGAATGCACATTCCAAACAGCACATTCCAAATTTTTTTTTTTTTTTTTGAGACGGAGTTTTGCTCTTTGTTGCCCAAGCTGGAGTGCAGTGGAACAATCTTGGCTAACTGCAACCTCCACCTCCTGGGTTCAAGCGATTCTCCTGTCTCAGCCTCCTGAGTAGCTGTCATCAGGCATATGCCACCACGCCCAGCTAAAGCAACTAACTTTTTAATGAAAATTACAATTGCTAACATGAAAGGCTTATTATTCAACCATAATTAGTTAAATTCTTCCTCCTCTTCTAGCACTTTATATTTAGCTTTCTAAGGTTCTATCCATGTTCTTCATCCCACTTGGCCTTTATGTGTACTCCCAAAATTTCAACTATCACTTTTCAAAAGGCTTACAAATCTAACTAGTTTTTAGATTTCTACCCTGAACTCTTGTCTACCATTTCCAATCTCCTGCATAATTGGTAAGATTATTTGTCCTAAGACAAAATTCATCATTTTCTTTTCCAATTCAATCTACTCTGCGTGTTCATGACACTGTCCCAGCTGTCAGACTCGAACCATCAAGGCATGCTCTGCTGGACGGTCCTTCACTGCTGGACTCTCCTTCATTCCTTCATTGCCACTCTGAGTGCAAGGAGTCCCAAGTATTTCCCCTCCTATCTTCCTGCCACTGCCTCCTCCCCTCCCACCACCTCTCCCCTCTACTTCCAGGCCAGTCTCCTCACTTCTCCACTGCCTGCTCCTGGCTCTCTACTGCAAGACTGCTGCCCACTCCAATTCATCCTGAACAGCCAACTGAATCTTCCTAAAGTCATACTCTCATTATGTCACACCGCTGTTAGTTACTTATGAGATACATCTCAGGAGACTTCGGGAACATTAATTTGTGTGTTTGAAAGTATTTTGTAAAATAGTCAAGTGATAAAGACAGAGGTTATCCTTGGAGGTTTATTTTGTTGGTGGACTTTAGTTCCTCCAAACCCAGAAAAGCAAAGATACATAATCAGTGGAATTTCAGAGCCCTGGGAGTGGTCTAATGCTTATCAACTGATTATAAATAGTTTCACCTTCAAAGGCAATCCCTACCCATTCTCTCAAGCTACTTTTTTTCTTCTTTATTTTTTTGAGAAGGAATCTTGCTCTGTCGCCCAGGTTGTAGTGCAGTGGTGCAATCTCAGCTCACTGCAACCTCTGCCTCCCGGGTTCAAGCAATTCTCCTGCCTCAGCCTCCTGAGTAGCTGGGACTACAGGCACATGCCACGATGCCCTGCTAATTTTTGTATTTTTAGTAGAAACATAGTTTCACCATGTTGGCCAGGATGGTCATGAACTCCTGACCTCAACTGATCTGCCCACTTTAGCCTCCCAAAATGCTGGGATTACACATGTGAGCCACCACGCCTGGCTGCTCTGAAGCTACTTTCTGGGTTGGCTTATAAACACCGTAAGTCTTTAATTTATCCCAATACCAGGTTCAATGCTCTCATGCTGGCTTTCCAAAGCACTTCATTTACAATAGACAAAGGAATAAATGGTACATACCATAATGAGCCCTACCCTGCCCATCTGTAGACACACACAGAGGCTATGAAGTTAACAAAAAAAAAACAAAGTTTTAGGACTCAAAATACATTTGAAAGTTCTTGGCTGAGCATGGTGGCTCATGCCTGTAATCCCAGCACTTTGAGAGGCTGGAGGATCACTGGAAACCAGGAGTTGGAGACCAGTTTGGACAACACAGTAAGACCCAGTCTTTACAAAAAAATGAAAGAAAGAAAAGAAAAGAAAAAAAATTATTGCCAAATAGTGATTTCAAATTTTTTTTTAGAAGACTGATTAATACCAGTGTTTACATCCCTCCATAACAATGACTTCCCACCTCATTTTCCAGATAATTAACTAGTTTCATACACTTTCTTTAAGAAGTATCCTAAAAGGAAAAGAAAGAAAACATTTACTAGGTGCCTACTATAAGCCAGGGCACTGCACTTAGCTCACTTAATCCCCATAGTAATCCTACAATATATTATATTCACTCTATAGGTACAGACATTGAGACTCAGGAAGATTAAATGGCTTCGTTTTTGGTATCTATTAACTGGTAAATACAGCCCTTGAAAGTTGGTTGCCACCAAAAAACAGGAATGCTTTGGACTCCAAAGATACACTCTTTTTACATTTTTTTTGAATGGAGAATAATCCATTTGGTAAAGTGATGATTCAATAAATTCCCAATTTCTATTTAAGGAAAAATAAAACCAGAGAGATTAACACGAAAGTAACTAGAAATATAAATTTTCTAAAGTACACTTAGTGAAGCATAAAGATATGTATATATTTTTAGAGACAGAGTTTTGCTCTCGTTGCCCAGGCTGTAGTGCAATGGTGGGATCTTGGCTCACTGCAACCTCTGCCTCCTGGGTTCAAGCGATTCTCCTGCCTCAGCCTCCCGAGTAGGTGGGATTACAGGCAGATGCCAACATAAAGATATTAATTAAACCAACAGTATCACAAATGTTTTAACCTACATGTTAGTTAACATAGTAAGAAGATTCACACAAAATGTTTATTCACTAAGTTTGTGGCAAAGTCTGGATATCCTATCAATGGGGAAAATGCACTGTTTCTATTTCTAACACAATTTTTCTAAACAGTGATACTTACCCTTCTTTTGTATAAAAATCCTAAGTAGTGGATTGGCCGTTGAAACAGCTTTGTGATAATTGTCATCATTATTTATAGGTAGTAAGTCTCCATGGATGTCTGCATAGCCTACCAAAACGTCAACATTGGGAATCTTATGAACATGTTGTAGTAATCCATAAAACTCCTCAAATTTTCCAGGTTTTGATCTTTCCAGTGAAAACCGACGAAATTCAGCTCCAAACTATAAACATAACAAACATATTACTATTTTTAAAAAAGTAAAAAGACCCAATTTGAAAATGCATGCCATAGAAAAATGAAGGAGCAGAGTTAAGGAAAGAAGATTGTCTATTGTCAGGAACCTATCAGGGATTTTACTACCAGGGATTTTAAAGAGCCTAAGAAAGGCACAAGAATGTGCCTCCTGATTGCTGTCTCTGAAGAGCATTCCCTTCAAGAGATGCAGGCTCAACTCAATCCCTGGGGTACTGAGGCCTTACTGCAGACTGTTCTGCATAATGACTCAGCTCAAACCCTGTCTAGAGCCCAGGCTCTGACAGCAATGCTGTTCTTACTCACATCATGGGGTACCAAAGACTTGTCAAGTCTTTATTTTGACCACCAAAGAAAAGCATTTAAGTGTCCTTCTTCACAAAAGGAACTACGATTTCATGGGATGTGGTAGGAATCAACAGCAAAATATACAAAAAGAACTGTGAGCTACATGGCATTAAGGTATGATCTTCCCTATGTTAATGCAGAAAAAAGAAGCTTTAGTAATACATCAAACATATGTCCTATAACTATCCAATTAATGCACAAAGTGTTTGTGTGTTTGGCACAGTGCTAGGCCCTAGAGATTGAAAGCCTCAAGCCTGCTCCAGAAGCTCACCAATTAGTGGGTAAAGAGAATAATTACTTCAGGGAGGTATTAAGGGATCACACAAATGGGAAAGAATGGAGAGGAAGACAGCCCTCACAGTGCCCAATACTTACCTTCACAATTGTGATTCTCAAGTCTGTTTCCCTAGACCTCTGTTTTCCCAGTGTCAAATAATTAAAAGTGACTCTTATTCAACACCTGAGGCTGGGTGCAATGGCTCACACCTGTAATCCCGGCACTTTGGGAGACCGTGGTGGGTGGATCACTTGAGGTCAGGAGTTCAAGACCAGCCTGGCCAACATGGCAAAATCCTGTCTCTACTAAAAATACAAAAATCAGCCAGATGTGGTGGCACATGCCTGTAGTCCCAGCTACTTGGGAGGCTAACACAGGAGAATCTCTTGAACCTGGGAGGCAGAGGTTGCAGTGAGCTGAGATCACACCACTATACTTCAGCCTGGGTGACAGAGCAAGACTCTGTCTCAAAAAAAAAACAAACAAAACAAAAAACCCCAAAACACTAAGGACTGGCTTCATCTAGTCCATAATAAACAGGATTTATAACTTACTGTGGGAATAGCATGACATTTCCTCAAATGTGGAAACCTAAGAAAAGTTAATCAGCTTTCCCCAAAAAGTGTCCCAGTCATGTAAGTTTGAGAAATGCTACATTACTGTAATTATGCTCTTGGGAATCACTGTGGAGACCAGCACTTTAAAGGTTCATTTACGTACTGTGTTGATTTTTTAAAATATTTAAACAAATGTTTGCCAAGTGTGTTTAACTACTGAACTCGTATTTCCTCCAAATATCTATTACTAGCAAGAAATACTAATGTAAAAATATTATGTCCCAAAGAAAAAAAGAAAAGAAAAATACTAATATACTACTGGGACAGCCTTAAGTATCATGTAGAGAAAGCCCCTTGTCATAATAATTTGAGCAGTTTGCAGATATGTCAATTCATTTTCCCAAAGGCCCCATGGGACATCTGGATACACTGGTTTTGCTCTATCTAAAGTTCATCTGCCCTCCTTACACTTATACTCCTCAGTGGTTTTAAATTAAAATCAAAACTCACTAAAAACACCTCTTACCTCTAAGAAAAAATTAAAACAGTTCCCAAAACACATTCCTAAAACATAAACACTAACATCTGACAAGAAAATAAGGTGACTCATACCTAAAGCTCTCAAAAAGTTTAGTCACACCTTCACATTTCAAAGTAAATAAAAACTCAGGGAACACCCTTCATATCAGTTAGTCTTATGATGTTATCAAAAGTCACAGTTTCTCCTCCATTTTCTTTATTCTGGCATCACAGCATGACGTTGCTAGTACTTTCTGATTCATCTACAGGGTTTATCACTTCCCCTGACGTAGGAATGGGAGTAACATCTGATCATTTAACATTTTAGGGTTTCAATGTTTTTGTTAAAGCTTTTGGATGAAATTTCTTTGCTTAATATTTTCTCTTGCTTAACTGTTATGATAAAAACAATTTTAAAAATCGTATGGCTTCATGGTCTATGTGCACTTTTGCCAACGCTGGCATAGGGGAGAAAAAAAACAAGAGAAATTGTTATGCTTCTTGCAACAAAACAATAGGATTAAGAGAACTTTTTACTATATGAACAAAAAACCTAAGGGATAAAATTAAGATTCAATCAGCAATTAGTCACTATGTGAACCATTTACAACTGTTTTATAGCCTAACAGAGTTTGTCCTAGCCATCCAGAATATGTATGGACTCCCTTCCCCCAGTGTCTGTTGGTACATTCTAGAAATACAAACTTAATTTTCATAGTCTATTTGCCTATGAATAATAATTAGGAAACTTTATGACTCAAAGACTGTTCCAGGGTTGTTAAAGGACATCACCATGATATTAAGAATCTTTCTGACACTAAAGATACAATGAGGAAGATAAATCACACTAAAGATACAATGAGGAAGATAAATCAGTTACCAAAGAAAAGTCACATATTAGCTGGTATCACAAATTTAACTATAGTTATATTTACGTTCTCCATTATTTTATTATCATTATTTTCCCCTTCCACTTGCAAAGATAAGAAAGTTGACACTACTGCTTTATTTCATTTTTTAAACTTTTTATTTTTTTGAGACAGAGTCTCCCTCTGTCACCCAGGCTGGAGTGCAGTGACACAATCTCAGCTCACCGCAACCTCCACCTCCCAGGCTCACGCGATTCTCCTACCTCAGCCTTCCGAGTAGCTGGGATTACAGGCATAAAGCACCACGTACAACTAATTTTTGTGTTTTTAGTAGAGACAGGGTTTCATCATGTTGGCCAGGCTGGTCTTGAACTCCTGACCTCAGGTGATTCAACCACCTTGGCTTCCCAAAGTGCTGGGATCACAGGCATGAGCCACCACACACGGCTGACACAACTGCTTTATATGAAGAAAAAGAGATCTTAAAAATGGATGCGAACCCGGTGCGGTCGCTACCGCCTGTAATCCCAGCACTTTGGGAGGTCTACGTGGGCAGATCACTTGAGCTAAGGAGTTAGAAACCAGCAAGCATGAGCAACATGGCAAAACTGTGTTTCTAAAAAGATTAAAAAAAATAAAAAGAAAAGAAAAATAGACCGGGTAGGTGCAGTGGCTCATGTCTGTAGTCCCAGTACTTTAGGAGGCAGAGATGGGGGCATCACTTGAGCTCAGGAGTTCAAGATCAGCCTGGGCAACTTGGCAAGACCCCCGTTTCTACAAAAAAATAAAAAATTAGCTGGGTGTAGTGGCAAATGCGTACAGTCCTGCTACTCAGGAGGCTGAAGTGGGAGAATCACTTGAGCCCAAGAGGTTGAGGCTGCAGTGAGCCATGATCGTGCCACTGTACTCCAGCCCCAGTGACAGAGCAAGATCCTGACACCAAAACTAAAAAAAAAATGAAAAAAATAAAAAAAGGACGTGCACACTACCTATCTGGTTATAAACTCTTAGGGATCAGTGTTGTAAAAAAGCTGTGGTATCACTAAAGCAATGTCAAAGGAAATACTGTTTCAAAAACCTCTCCAAATATTTCTTAAATGATTAGATGACAAATATTTCAATCCATTGAAAATAAATGTATCAGTAATATATATTTGAAACATATAAGGTGTCACAGACACATTAGGAACACTCCCCTACCTATACCTTGCCTATTTGTCAACAGCTAGAATAGTGGGACCGATTTCATTCAGTGCATGTTCCTAGAATCAGTGTATGATTCTACTTAAGAGACATGGTTCACTAAAAGTGCAGTATGGCAGTTCAGATATACAACATGTAGTTTAGACAGAAGTATGTGAAAGATTCAAAAATCAGTTGACAAGAGAAAGGCAAAAAGCCTGAAATTCCAGTTTTAAAGCACTGAAGGTTTCTCAGTACTAGAGATAAAGTACTATTTGATTGTATTTATCAGCATGCTGATAAATACTGATAAAACAGAATTCCTACTCATTTTTTTTCTTATGGGAAAAAAAAGATTTGCTACCCAGATTAGGGCTATAAACTTAATTTTTAAGATTATGCAATTTCACAAGTGTTTTTCTTTCCGTAACCTCAACGCCCACAAATCCAAACGAGACTTATAACAGAAATGCCATAAGAAGGTTCAACCACTGGGCATGGAACCACCGCTGCCACCATACCGCTAGAGGAAAAGCTCTGCTATATATTTTGGGTCATCTTCACACTATACAGCTCAAGCAAGTCACTTCAATTTGCCATGCTGTGCACAGGGCACACAGGGCACACAGACACGCACATTCCTTAAATTGCTATAACTACACTTCTTATTGATTCTGAAACTAGTGCCAATCCTCATTTCAGTGCCAAATCACATTTTTAAATGTTACAAACGAATGTAGATTTTCTCGATGTGATTCTCAGTTACAGAAACTTACAGAACTTTGCTTATCAACTCTAGACAATAAAATCATTCTACCCAGAGGTTCTAGAAAGCTTTCCTTACTCCACTCAACTCACTCCTTGATTCTGCATACTCCTTAGTAGGCTTACAATCTATGATGCTCCATTACTTTTTTTTTTTGAAATTGATATGCTTTCAATTTTTTCGTTTTCTGTGTTTTGGCCTTTTCAATTCTATTTAAAATGTTCTCAGGGCCCAGCCAGAGCCCTGTTTTGTATTCTGCAGTGCCTAAAAGTTACTGTTAAAAAGGCATGAAGGCTTTGCAAAAAAAAGCTTGGGAAGTCATAACCTTTCTGAACCTCAGTCTTCTCAGAGAATTGGACGAGACTATTTAAGCTCCTTTTAACTCTCCAACTCAAGAAACTTTGCTGAAAAATGTTCCCGTAGCTGCCGATCACCTTCAAATTCCAACTCAAAATCCCCCCAATTCCAGCTCAAAACCCCCTTTGGAAGCATTCCCTAACTAATCCCTACAGACTCTCCTGCTCACCGAGCCTCGCGATTTAGGAATTCAGTGAATACCGAAGTAATTAGCAGATTGGCATACCGCTGGTCAAGGGGAAAAACACTTGATGTGAGTAGGTAGCAGGATGGAATGAAAAGAGCATCCAAACTCAAACTGTAAAGTGCTACTCCAGCGTAAGGTGATAGCGTTAATTTTACAGATTAAACGCATACCAAAGTTAGTTCTAGAAAGAGCGCTAGCAGGAAGCAAAGCGAACTTTCCAAGGGCTATTTAGTTCACTGGGCTCTCTCCTTCGCCACTCGATGCGCCCCTGAACCACAGAAAGGGGGAACGAGGTGGTCCAGGGCCCTTTACTCACAGCCCAGCAGGCAGGATTCCCCTACACCTTTTGAGCCGCCTCACATTCCATTCAGTGTGTGCCATCCTCGGGCATACCTTGGCCCCTACTCCCAGCCGTGAACACGGGAATGAGATTTACGGGACGAGATTAAATGCTGGACTAGATCTTCTTCCTGCCGGGGCCATGGGCGGACGGACACTGGCGCCTGCTGACCCCCGCCGCCCCCCTCCTCGGCAAGTTAATTACCCGCCGTCCCCTGCCAGCACCGTCCAGACCCCGGGGCAGCTCGGACCGTCGCCTCCCCCGGCGCTCCGAGACCTGCCCAGCCTCTCCCAGGCCCCGGCCCGCCAGGCCCGTCGCTCCACCCAGCCCCGGCCCCGCGCACCTTGCTCTTCACCTCCATGGTGCCCAGGCAGCCGCTGCCCGCCGCGTGCCGGTGGCTGCGATTCATGCTGAACGCCGGGCCCGCGGCGGCCTCCTCCGGCCGGGCGGCTCCTCTGGGGCGCAGGGAGCGAGTGCGCGGCCGGCGGGCTCGGAAGGCGGCTGCGGCCCGGGAGCCTCCTCACAGGCACCTGCAGAGAAGGCTGCCGCAGCTCTGGCGTCCGCAGCTCTGGCGTCCGCGCTGAGCTGCACTCGGCCGGCTGCTCACACGGCGGGACCGAGGGTCGGACTGGCTGCGCGGCGGGCGGAGACGCGGCTCCCTCCCTCCGGGCCCCAGAGGCGGCGGTGGCGACAGTGCTGGAGGAGGAGGAGGGGGCGGAGCTGAGGCCACAGGCGCCGCAACCTCTCCCTCAGCCTCCTCCCCGGCGAGCCCGCGCGCCTGCGCGCACCCGAGCCGGGCCACAGCCGCGGCGCGTGCGCGCGCTCACCTGCAGCCCCCGAAGCTGCCGCAACCGCTCGCGCTCCGCCCACACCCAATAGGAAGCGCGCACCTGCGCCCGCGGCGCCAACCAATCGATACACGCCTCGCGGATGCGTGGGCGGGCCGCCTCCTCAAAAACCCCGCCTACCGCCACGCGATTGGTCCTGCCCTTCGAGGGAGGGGCGGGATCACCTGAAGCCGTGGACCTCCGCCCCTCACCAAGCCAGAGAGCCAGAAGGCGCATGCGCAGGTTCTGGAGTTTCCGCCCGGGGAAAGCACGCGGGGCGGCCGGCCGGAAGCGCTGGCGCACCTGAAGAAGGGCTCGGCTGGGCGGGCTTTTGCGCACGCGCAAGCGCGCGCCTCGTTGCCCGGCACCGCCGGGGGCTCGCGCCGCTTTGCGCGCGCCAGTCACATGCCCAGCTTTGGAGATGGGACGCGCAGCGCTGCCGGTGGCCGAGGCGCCACCGGGCAGTTCGGTTCCCGGCGGTCCTCCTCCCCGCTTCCACTTGGGGGTCCAGCAGCTCCCAGCGACGCGCCTCCACCGCCCTTTAGCGTCGCTTAGGCGTCCCGCTGCAACTCTTGGTTGCAAAATTTTTTTCTCGCCTCTGTAGCAGTTGCTGGGGGAGAAGCTTAGGGTTCTCTTGGCTTAATTTTGTCCGAAGAGACTCTGCACGCCCTAAGTTCATCAGGTCGAGAGGGCAGGAAAGTGGGTTTGAGGCGCGGGAAGGCTCCTTGCGGGCCCAGCCTCCCGGAGGATTTCTAGTCCGGTCTTTCAGTGCTTTTTTTTTTTTCTTTAAACCTCTGAAGTCTTCCTCTTCCCTCCTCCCGCCATTCCTTGGCCATTCGCTGTTTCTACTAATGACAGCCTCTGGGTTGTGTTCGTTTCCCAGAGTGACCAAGCTGTGTCCCAGAGCAACAAAACGCTGAATCCTCCTCTCTGGATGTCCCAGCCTCAGAGTCCGGCCTCTCTTCACACAGACCCTGTTGGCCATGGGGAGGAGAGAAGACTGAAGATTTTGGCTGGAGAAGATTCCCAAGTCCCAAGGGCTCCCTGTGGGTTCTGGGAATCCAAGAGTTGTTGAAACCTGCAAGCCAGGAAGGGGGCGGGGGAACGGAGATGGAGGAGGAGGGTCCAGCTTGAGATTTGGCAAGAAGAGTAGTTTGAGTGCCTTCCTCCCCTCATCTCCCTGCCCACCTCGGATGCCTCCTAACACTTGTACCCGTTTCCCAGCATGGGTGACAAGTTCCAGGTTTCCCATTTTTGTGTGCATCTGAGTTTTGTGAGTAATCCGCCTCCAGCCTAGAATGAAAGCTCCCGAAGGCAGGGAGCATTTGCGCTTTGTTGTCATTGAGTAGCACAGAGCCTTACTCCCAGCGGGTACTCAGATGTGTCTACTGAGTGCTGCAGCTGAGGGTGTCATTTCTGCAGGCTCACTTTGCCCCACCTGGGTTCAAAGGCGAGAAGCTCATTTTTTTTTTCCCCTGGAGGATTCAGGTCACCAGACGTTTGTGGGGGAGTTTAAGGTTTTTCTGGCCATCTGAGGTGGCAGCACAGGTGGAAAGGACGTCAATCCAAGCTGAATAATAAATAAGCAAGATGCCTCCACCCCCTGTACGAAAGCACATACGAGGTGACTCAAACTCAGCTGGAAATAAAGCGCCTATCAGAGCAGCTGCAGGGCCTTTAACTCCCCTGTTTGGACTAGCACAGCAGTTCCCAACTTTTTTGTTCTCAAGACCCCTTTACACTATTAAAAATCACGGAGGACCCCAAAGTACTTTGTTTTTGTGTTATAGCTTTCAGTATTTATCTTAGAATTAAAACGGATGTGTCTAAAACATGGGAATACACCAGCATGCATTCCAACAGTCAACAGAGTGATGATGTCATCACATGTCCCTTCTGGAAAACTCCATTGTATACTCTTGAGACAATGAGAATGAGGAGAACAAATGACATCTTAGTTTTGTGGAAAACAGTTCTGGCTTTGCAAAGACTCCCCATAAAGGGGTCTCAGGGCCTCCCAGGGACCACATTCTGATCATGGCTGGACTAGAAACCGTGTCACCACCTTTAGAGAGCTGGGTTCTTAGGTCTCCCCCTCCTCTCCCTGATTGGCAGGACCACACCACGGGAGCAGCGCCCAGCTCTGTGTGAGTGAGTGTTGCTGGGTGGTTGAATTCTACTCTGTTATCGGTACTGATTTATCAGGCCCTTTTAAAAAGGAAGTTCATGGGTGCCAGTGCACCTGTGTGGGCCCTGCATTCCTGGAGGTGCGTCACATCCTCTCTCCCCTCCCCGGGTGTGGCATCCCTCTTTACTTGGACTTTCCTTTCTAGAGGGAGGGCCAGGCCAGAGCTTCCTGGATCTAAGGAAAATTATTTCAACTCGAGCACTTGGGTTGTATAAGGAAGGAACGAGGAAAATAGTTTGAATTTGTTAAAGGTACTGGGAAGGAAGAAACTCCTTTCATTCTGAGAGATGTTAAGGCTGTAAGTATGTCCATTGGGCCTGAATTTCAGCCTTTCAGCTATTGCAATCTCCACCTCCTAGGTTCAAGCAATTCTCCTGCCTCAGCCTCCTGAGTAGCTGGGATTACAGGCACCTGCCACCACGCCCGGCTAATTTTTTTGTTTTTAGTAAAGACAGGGTTTTGCCGTGTTGACCAGGCTGGTCTCGAACTCCTGACCTCGTGATCTGCCCATCTGGGTCTCCCGAAGTGCTGGGATTACAGGCATGAGCCACCGAGCCCAGCTGAATTTCACCCTTTCTTGAGAAGCATGATCAGCACAGACAAGGATTTATATTCATGTTTCTTCTGCTTGAAGACTAACCCTAACCTTATTTCTCGCCATCATCCCTCTCCACCCCCAAATCCTCAAGCTAAAGCTGATCAAGACTTACATGTGGCCTGAAAAGCTAGTCCCCTGCCTGGGAGAATTAATACTCAGTGGGTTAGGGAGAAGGAAGGTGAACATATGACATTATGGACACTCTAAATTATAGGTTCACAAAATCCTTAGTCCAGAATGGGCTACCAGAGATAATCATGCCCATATACTGTCAAGCCTCTCCACCCTCTGAAAGAGTGAAGGTTGCACTCCTGCTTTCTGCTCCTTTTCAATACTTTCTGTCTTCAAGTTCTACAAACACCCTGCTGTGTTTGCTTGAAATCTACCTTGTAAGATGGAGTTTGTAATTTTCCACAATTAGTTTTCTTAATTTATTATTGTATAATGATTCTTCTTCCTTTGCTTCTTCCTCCAACTCTTAGGGAAAAAAAAAGAAGAGGGGGCAAGAAGTCATCTGTAATGCTGGTAAAAAATTTTTCAAGAAATTCTTCTTGCCAGCTCTTTTTCTCCTTGATTGCCCATGTTCCAATTCTGATGGAGCTGGTTAATCATTCTTTGAGAAAGAGTTGAAGTATATATTTATGAATCTCAGACTACTCACCGAAGCATTTTAAGCCCTTCAGCAGAGGTGGAATTAAGTCACATGATCTGTTTTCTGGTTAATAGCTTATAATACTGTATGGCTTTTTGCACGGGGCTGGGGTGGTGGTGCTCACAGACAGACGAACGAATTGTTTTCTGTAGCCTCTAGGACGCAAGGTGCCCTTTTAGGTAAAAACCCAGCTTTCCGGGAGGCAGTATGTGCCAGGCAACGTCAGTGCCTAAGCCTTGCCCTTGGCTGGGTCCGCCATGGTTTTGCTTTCTGACCCCTCTCTGGGATTCAGTTTCTCCATCTGTAAATGCAGGACCTGATGAGATCATCTCCGAAACCCTTCCTGCTCTTAACATTCTCTAGTACTCCAGGGATAATGGAGATTGATCATTATTTCAACATTACCAGGGATTAACTGGAATAAAAAGAGTAATCTTTCCATCAAGGTCAACAGACAGGTTGCAGTCATTAGCCAAATTATTCCACTTCCCAGGAGGTGTTGATGAAGATAATGATAGTTAACATTTATAAGAGACCTACTGGGTGCCAGGAACTGGCTAAGCTGTTTTCTATTAACTTATTTAATTTTAAGTTGCATGAAAGAACTTTATATTTGGAGGCACTCAGATCTTTATTTTTTAAACTGATAGACGTTTATTTGAGTGGTTGTTCTGCTCCTTGCTGTCTGGGTGACCTTGACCCTGTTCCCTTAACCACTCAGAGCCTCAGATTTCTCCTCTGTTCCTCTATAAAAGGAAGTAGACAGCAATGCTTACTTACCTCAACAGATTGTTGCAGGGCTCAGATGAGAAACTATACATGAAACTGCTCTGCAAACCATTTCATTTAGTAAATAATGTTGTCTACCAAAGCCTTTGAAAGGAATTCCTTGAAATAGAATGAAAATATGTAATAAATAAACACTTCTTTTTGTTTTCACACCAGGCAGCCTTTCAGGCCAGGAGGTCCTAGGGCAGTCATTTAAGAGCATGACTGGAGCCAGTTACCTACAGTTGAGTCCTGCCTCTGCCACTTTCCAGCTGTGTGATGTTAGGCAAGTTCTTAACTTTTTTGAGCCTCTGTCTTCTCATCTGTAAATTGAGCATAATAAGAGAATGAATTGTCTTAATTTTTTTTTTTTGAGACAGAGTCTCGCTCTGTCGCCCAGGCTGGAGTGCAGAGGCATGATCTCGGCTCACTGCAAGCTCCGCCTCCCGGGTTCAAGCCATTCTCCTGCCTCAGCCTCCTGAGTAGCTGGGATTACAGGCGCACACCACCAAGCCTAGCTAATTTGTTTGCATTTTTTTAGTACAGACAGGGTTTCACCATGTTGGCCAGGCTGGTCTCAAATGCCTGACCTCGTGATCCACCCGTCTCAGCCTCCCAAAGTGCTGGGATTACAGGCGTGAGCCACCACGCACAGCCAAATTGTCTTAATTTATACAAAGCACTTAGGATAGTGCCCAGCAGAGAGTATGGATGCCCTAAGTGTTACATATTATTGTCGGCTAATTAATTTTATTACCTACTGTAATAATTCATTAATGTAGCATTCATATAATGAGCCCCAACTGTATATATAACATTGTACATGGAGATGAAGGAAAATCACAAGGAAAGAATGACACCGTGATTGATTCTTGCCATTGAACACTGTGCTCTCCACGGACAGACTGCCCCAGCAAATGTTCCCAGAACACCTACCATGGATCAGACAAGGAAACAGACATGAATGTGACACAGTGCTTGCCTCCAAGGAGCTCACAGTCGAGCTGAGAAGTCAGACCCATGGAGAGGGAACCACAAACTCCCCTGGAGATGGTGGGCACCACAGCTAAGGAGGCAGGCACTAGACTTGAACATTCAGGGGTCACATGTGGTTCTGCCACCACCCTGCTGTGGAACCCTGGACACTTGTCTCAATCTCTCTTTCCTCAGGGTGAAATGAAGACAGTAATAGTATCTACCTTCTTTGATTTAATAATTATTGATTGAGGCCGGGCGCGGTGGCTCACGCCTGTAATCCCAGCACTTTGGGAGGCCGAGGCGGGTGGATCACGAGGTCAAGAGATCAAGACCATCCTGGTCAACATGGTGAAACCCCGTCTCTACTAAAAATACAAAAATTAGCTGGGCATGGTGGCACGTGCCTGTAGTCCCAGCTACTCGGGAGGCTGAGGCAGGAGAATTGCT